>PVIR01027498.1:0-21461 GCA_004026965.1 Petromus typicus | reverse complement strand
GGTTTTTTTGGAGACAGGGTCTCGCTTTGTGGTTCAGGCTGGCCCTGAGCTCAGCCTCCAACTCACATCACAATCCTTCTGCCTCTGCCTCCCGAGTGCTGGGATTACAGGCGTGAGCCACCACGCCCGGCACTGTGGTATGTGGTACTGGTTGCTGCTGGGTGTGGGTCTCCACACCCAGTATTGTTATGTGGTTACCAGGGAATCGAACCCGGCCCCTTGCGCTTGCGAGACAGGCGCCGGAACCACTGAGCTAACTCCCCGGCCCCCTGGCCACTTTCTGAAGCAGTTCTTCAAGCCCTTTTTTGTGAAGGTCTCTACAAAGTGTGACTTTTTAAAAAGGGGAAGAATGCTACTGCTGACTGCCATTTACAGGAAGCCTGGCCCATAAAACCAGGCACCCACCTGGTGATTCTCACCCACCCTATTCACCAGATTGAGCCACATACAATGTGTGGCTTTTTACTAAAACTAAATGACCATAGGAGTAATTTTTTTCTTTTTTTTTTTTTTTTTTTTTTTAGTTTAGGCTGACCCTGGGCTCACTATGTAGGGCAGGCCAGCCTTGAATCACAGCGATCTTCCTGCCTCTGCTTCCTGAGTGCTGGGATTATAGGAGTGAGCCACCACACCTGGCACTGTGGTATGTGGTACTGATTACTGATGAGTGTGAGTCACCACAGTGGGCACTGTGGTATGTTGTTACCGGGGATTGAACTTGGAACCTTGCATTTGCAAGGCAGATACCACAACCACTGAACTAAATCCCTAGGAGGAGGAATTATTTTAAACTGATTTGAGATATAAATCTTCCATGCTCTTGGAACTAAGAAGATTCATAGAAGGAGACTTCCAAAGCTGCTTCAGACAAATGGAACAACTGTGTTCACAGTGACCAGGAGCTTTCTGAGCAGTCTTAATAATGGCAATGTATATTTACTCTGAGAATATTTTCTAAAATTTAAAACTTTAAAAAATTAAATCTAAATGAGGTAACAAAACCACGAAGCATTTCTAGTTGGATTATTGTACTTTTTTCAAAAAAAATCAAATCTTTATTGGTACATTATGAATGCACATCATCATGTTCAACATTGAGAGTTTGTACCAGAGTATGACATGACTTGATTCTCAATTTCTCCTTCTCCTCATCGCCCTTCAACCCCTCACCTCCTATACACATAAGCTTTGTTTCCTTTTTTCTTTATTACTATAACATTCTTTTTCCCTTCATTATTTACCCCTACACCCTCTTTCCTTTTAAATATTTTCTAGATGTAGTTCTTTTATAGAATGGAATGTTATTCTGCCATTAAAAATGGTAAGACTGAGTCACTCATACTCAAATGGATGTACTTTGATGACACTCTCATATTGAAATAAATAGATCACAGATGTGTAAATATTATATATTTTCTCTGATATGAGAAAATGAAGATGTAAATGAGTTCTTGTATATATAGTTGATATTGTGAAATAGAAAATATTTAAAAGGATTATTATACTTCTTAAACCATCATACCTCATAAATTACTTATGATTGTTTTACTTGATATTCAAGTTCAATAAGTGTTGTAATTTTAATTACTATGGTCTTCTAATAAATAGCATTGATACAGTATAATAGGACAACATATAAATTAACCCTGTGAAAGGTAAATAAATATGGCAGAATAATTTCATAATAATCCATAATGTCTGGGTACAAAATTAAAATCAAAGAAAAACATATTCTATCTAAAGCATTTGTAAATATTAATGTGCTATTATTATTAGCATTAGCAGACCTGGACCTTATGCTGAGTGGTGAAATTATCACCATGTACTTCAACATTTTAAATATATATTGTGCTCATAGCAGAAGTTTTAAAATACCTGAAAAGAATGTTTATCAGTCAGTTGTCATTCATCATCCCTCAATTATCCATGTACAAATTATTCACAACTTGTTTAACCTTAGCCTGATTTATTCTTTTGCCTTCAAGTACTCTGTTGTCTGGCAATTGATGTGTGCTTAAGGAAGTAGAAGGATTTTAATATTAGCCTGCACAAACATTTAAAAAGCGAAATCTGTTTCTAAAAGAAATAAAATGCTTTCCCAAAGGTAAATATGTATCGTGTTTGCATCATCATATTTTTGATTATCTAATATCATGGCTCATTTGCTTGATAATGAAGAGTATGATAATCTCTATTCTTACAGTGTTTATAACTTTAGGTCGTAAATTCTTAATCATTATTCAGATAATTTTCCTTTCAAGTCTTGGTAGTGTTCAGGACGCCACATCAATGACTACTATTATAGATTAACACATAAAATGAAACTCCATTCTAGGTTATTCTGTCTTAAATACTTGAATTAAGAAATCTTATTGTATTGTACTCTAACCTCTCAGTCATTACCTTCTCTTTGGTGACTTCTCATTCCTGATACACAAGTATAAGTCAACCTGCCATCTTGTGTGATTTATCTATCATCTTCCCACCTCTGTTTTTTGATGCACTTGTGAATGATTCAGAGTGGATGACTGTAACTGTTTGTAAAAAATTAGAGATCTCAATAAGTGACTTCATATCTCTAGGTGCATGGGTCTTAATATGTGAATTCAAAATCTGTGAGAGGCAAGGTTTTCTCATGTATGAAGTAGAGAGCAGGCAGAGCAGATCAACAAGTAAGAAAAAAAAATTGTTCAAAAGCAAGAGTGATGCCTAACCTTCCCTAGTTCTGATTTGGGTTCTTTCAAATGCCCCTTTTGTAATTTTTCCTTTGAAGACTATAAGAGTTCTGAATGTCTTTAGAGATTTTGTATATTTAATAAAATTAAGTATGATTTAGAGTCTGGCCATACCTTCTGACACTAAAATAGAAATCATTAGCCACAGGTATAGTCTGGTCTCCACAGAGTACTAAGAAACCAGCTGGTTCCCTGGAAAGAGAAATACTAAAGTATTACCGAGCATATTTTCACAATTTGTGAAATTAATTGTGTAATTAATTTACACAATTGTAATTGTGTAATTTACACAATTTGTGTAATTGTGTAATTACACAATTTGTGTAATTAATTAATGCCCCATGGCTTAGGCGTACCGAATATGTCATGTCAGCACAATGAGAAATCTTCTTAAGTTTTAGTCCTTCAGAGGAAGTAACTGGTTATAAATATCCATTAGTCTTTTCTTCCTCTTCTTCTTCTTCTTCTTCTTCTTCTTCTTCTTCTTCTTCTTCTTCTTCTTCTTCTTCTTCTTCTTCTTCTTTTATAAAAAGATTTTGTCAGGTCTCTAACACTGTTTCACAAGTCTTAGCACCTGCCCATTATCATTTATTCCTAATTTTAACTGATTTTTATTGGTACATTTTATACATATAATGTGATCACATTTAACATTGAGAACTTGTACCTGTACATGTTACATCTTGATTCTTATTTAGTCCCTAATTTTTAAAGATTTTCAGTATTTTAAAACTTTAAAAACTACAGTTATTGGGCCGGGGAGTTAGCTCAGTGGTTCCGGCGCCTGTCTTGCAAGCGCAGGGACCCAGGTTCGATTCCCCGGTAACCACATAACAATACTGGGCGTGGAGACCCACACCCAGCAGCAGCCAGTACCACATACCACAGTGCCGGGCAAGGTGGCTCATGCCTGTAATCCCAGCACTCGGGAGGCAGAGGCAGGAGGATTGTGATGTGAGTTGGAGGCTGAGCTCAGGGCCAGCCTGAACCACAAAGTGAGACCCTGTCTCAAAAAACCTACAAAAAAACCAAAACAAAACAAAAAACAACTACAGTTATTACCATCATTACATCTATTGGGAACTGTGAACAACTTACTTAGACTTACAATTTACTTATTTGGACTTATGTCTACCCTGGGATCACTTATTAGGATTACTGCAGTCATCTCCCCCAGGCTGAAGAACCTTAAACTGCAAGGATTACTGCACTACTATTATTGGCTTTAAAACTTACTGGAACTGAGTTGGATTTAATGATGCCTGCCCTGCCACACAGGATCTCCAACTGCAGGGATTATTGTGGATAACCTCCCTGTTTCATGCCTGCTATGATTATGGGTGTAAAGTTTTGGCACCAAATAAAGTTGTGGAGAGCTCAGGGAACTGGAACCTTCTGTGGCTGTGGTATTTTGTCTTCTGCTGCCACTGCTCAGAATAGCAAGAGTCCCAGGCTCAGGCTTTTCCTCAATGTTCTAACTTTGTAGTTTGTTGATGGTTAATCCTTTTGCTGTGGGACTAATGGGAACTGGAGCTTTCCACTAGAGTTCTGGCTGCATCCTCTTACCATATCTCCCACACATGTCAACTTTTAACTTTGTATTAAATTCTTCTGTGATCTGGTTATTGGCCATGTCATATATACAAAAGAATTCAGTGGAAAATAATTTAAAGAAAAAAATATTTTTCAACTGTTTCCCTTCCAACTTCACATACTTGGATCAAACCACGATGTTTATTCTTCGCTCACACCCCATCATGCCCATGGTTTCTTCCACTTATTTCTTAGCCTTTGCATTTCTAGAAACTGAGATTACCTCTTCACTGTCTGGGATGTATTTATGACCACTGCAGTGAGATGTCAGTTTTCTGCCCAGTATATGATACAGGAATGAGAAAAGATAGAGTTAGGAGAGAAGTGTAATACCAAGATGACCAATGCTGGTGAAACTAACAAAGACACTGGTCAGTCCCAAGCATTGATTATTATTAGCAATCAACTGGTGTAAAGGTAAACTATATGTAAGGGTAGGACTATGTGTGGTTTCTATGGAAATTAATGTAAACAAGTCTCATAAAGACAAGACAAAGGATTCCAGAACTAGGAACAGAATAGATAAAGTACATGGTTACAATTAGATCATTATCATTTTAGTCAGAAGACTTTAGTTGGTGGAACAGAATTTGGGTATGAGTTATTCAGATCTCTGCCAGAATCACTCCTCACAACAAGCCAGTTGTGGGGGTAATTCTTCACAGTTGGCTTTGGGCACAGTCAACATTGCAGTCTCTCACAGGTATGACCTCTCTATGGGGGTTATTCCATCTTTCTTTATCCACAGGAGAATTACTAGAAGAAGCTACATAATTCAAATAATGCAAATAATAAATAGCACATTCTTATGGATGCTTGATTTTAATTCTCAGCCTTATTATTAATTCCCATCCATATTTCTCAATATCATAGTAATTATAGACTAAAAAAGTATCTTTTACACACCAGAAAATTTTGTAGTGCAAGAGCTTTAAATGAGTTTTACTAATGTAAAAAAGCATACTCTTTCACAGCAGAATGTCTTGGGGACTTAATCCCATCGGTTTAATCTAAGTTTTGTTGCCATTTTCATCTCTTCTTGCTCATCCTGGCAGATATCTCGGCATCATTTCTTATTATATGTATTATTTTCTTTCCTTTTCTTCGGGACTACGGTTACTTTCACAGTCTTATTTGTTCAACAAGCTACAAGAATCCAGCTCTTTGAAGATAAAAGCAAATTAAAAACTTATTAAAGCATGTTTCGCCACTTGACAAGCCCCTCTGGATCCATTTGCGCTTATGACCGTGGTGAGTCTTCAGGAAGTTTTTTATTTCACAAATCACTGAACCCCTCAAAGCTGCGTGCTGTTTGATAATTAAGGGGTTTATTATATGCGCTAGAAATGCAGTACTGAAGAAAACAGTAAAAAGGACTAATATAGCCAACCAGCTGTTGTTTTTCTGCCACTGTACTGGTTGACTTAAACTATGTTTTCATCCAAATTCATTTTGAGCCAAAACCTTTTTCTCACATTCATGCAATGCAAAAAATACTCGGTGCCATTCTGGCTCTCCTGCCACATCAGTAGCTAACATCCGTGTGGGCTTTGTAATTTAGAATATGCTTTGATATCATTTATCTTACTTAATTTTCACAGCATTTTGGTGAATCAGGAAAATTTTAGAAGAAAAACACACGTGCGCCTTTCTGTGACCAGTCCAATGTCTAACGGTGGAGATGGGGCTATCTAATTTCTACTGTGTTCTTTGCTATCATTATTCTCACTGCTTTATCATGTTGGTGCCTATGGGAATCCAGATGATTTTTCCTTGTTTTATTCATGGGAGCTATGCAGCAGTCTGTTGTTATGGCCTGTATCTAGTCCCCTCCCTCAAAACCTCATGCAGTCATAGGTGGGGCTTTTTTAGAGGGGGCTGGATCTAGAACATATCTGTGGGATGGATCCATAGTGCAATACCAGGATCCACAGTGCAATACCAGGACTAAGAGTGTGAATGTTATTCATTCTAACTGAGGAGAAGATATAGAAAACAGAGCTGTGGTCCTTTCTTGTTGCTTTGCTACTTTCTGACCAATATGAATTGTTTCTCCTCTGTCATGCCACCCTACCTTGAAGGAAGCCAGTTGTGGAATGCTCCCTCTATAAACTGTGAACTAAATAAACCTTTCCTCTTTTAACTTTGGGTGACAAGTATTTTGTTTTTTATTGAGAAAAGTAACTAAAACATCTGTACTTTGGCCTATAGGGTCATTTTTGATAGCAGCTACGAGTACTCATCCCTCAAGTGCATTTGACTGGGGAGCATGACTCCATTCTCTAGCCCAAGTTAATGAGTAATTCTGAGCCAACTTTCTCTAAGGAAAAGAAGAATCTTATGGCGCTAAGATCCTTTGTGCCTTAGACAAATTTCAAAAAAAGGCAAAATATGGCTTCTTTAGAGTTTTCTTCCTTGATAATGGCCTTCTCACAACAGTTCAGTAGCTTTAAAGTTGAAGAATATACAAGATCTAGTTTTATGGATGAAAACACTGCTAAAATTTTTTTAGAAATTGCCCATCTTCTAGTTTCAGATATCTACAGAAGGTTTCTTAGGTTTTTTGTTGTTGTTCTTTTTTATTTTGTTTTGTTTTTACTCATGAAGACTATGATGCTAGCACTGCACACCCTGCATTCTAGCATCTGGAACATATATTTATAATCATTACTTCCTTTCTTTGAGGCAATCTTTAGATTTTATTGATTGCTTTACCATTGTTAATATTCATCTGGCATCCTTGACTTGTCCTTGTGATATTGGCAAACAATTTTATCATCCTCATCTTTCATATATCACACTAAAAATGAAGATTATGTGATTGGATAATGGAAATTATAAATCCTCAGAATGTTAATATTCCTGATGATTTCTTTGATTTTCTAAGTATGTCTGGTGATTTCTTTGTGTTAATAGGAGACAGAGGGCGGGAGAAAAGGAGAGGAGAAAAATGGATAGATTATAGTTTCCTTTTAGTGCTTATTGATAGGCTTGCCAAAGACATGCTAAATACTCCAAGCAATATTGAAATATACATGTCAAAGTCCACTTATTTCTTTAATTTTCTCCTTTATGTCCATTACCTTTCTTTCTTGCTTGCTTTTTTCTTTTCATTCCTTATTCTCCCCTCATTGGATGATTTATTCTATAGAAATTAAAGTAGCATTCATTCCAGAGGAACATAATTCAATTAAAGAAACTTTATTATTATTGTAAGATGATGAATATATGTGGTATACATGAATTATAGCTATGGGCATTTTTCTCATATATGACCTCAGCAGTACTTTAAGGATCTAGGATCATTTTTCTTTCCAGTTTTTTAAAGATTGATTTCTCAAGCTAAGATTTCATATTTTGGAAAAAATTATAGAAACATCACTAAAACTACTTAGAAAAGATCTGAGAAGAGGGCCTCAGTCTGCAAATTTAGCATAAAATGAGTCAGCATCAGTAACAAATGTTTGTTGCTACAAGAAATACAGTCACACCAACCTCCTGACCTCCTCTCAATTCCTGCAGCATGTCTAGTTTGTTCTTTTTTGATTAGCCTTAAAATTCTCTAGCCTTAAGCATGCCCTTTTCTACTCTGCTTATGCAAATGATTCTCTTTTCAAAAGAAAGGTTCAACTCAAATGCCATCTTTCAGAGAAGTGTTCCTTTGATTATTTTAATGTGTTTATCTCTTTTATTCTGCCTCACTGTATTCTGTAGGTAATTGATTGCATTTTTAAAATTTTTATTTAGTTTAATCTTTTCTGACAAAATATAACCTTCTTAAGGCTACAGACCTTGTTATATTGTTTAAATTCATTTTCTAATTAAAATAGAGCCTGGCACATAGAACTAAGGAACACAATAACCAATTATATTATAAATAGACTAAGTATTTTTTCCAAACTTACCTGATCCAGTGGGCATTCTGATTAGGGAGTTGAGGTGGGAAAATAAAGAGGTAAGAAATCTGCTCTACCTTTTTTTTTTGTTTGTTTGTTTATTGAGGTATAATTAATAAACAATGAACCTCCACAAATGAAGTGCATATTTGATGTTTTGATACATATATATGGACAGTTCACTGAGGTCAAGGTAACAAATATAATAATTTCAGTCTCTCTTCATCTATGTTCTATGAATTGGTCACTCTTCCTTCTTGCTTTTTTCACACATTATGAGGTAAAGATTTCCCTTTTTTGTCATTAAAGACTAATTTTCCTTTCTGAAATTTCATACAAATGGAGGCATAGAGTGTGTAGTTGTCCACGGCCTGGCGTTTCAAACCTAACATAATTATTTTTTAATCTATCCATGCTAACACATTTGTCAAGAGTTCACTCCTATTCTTTGCTAGGTGTTTTCTAATGTATGAATATATCCTGTTTTGTTTATCCATTCATTTTCTCTGGAAAATATGGGCCTGTTTTGGATTACTATGAATAAAAATGACTGTGAACATTAAACTATAAGACTTTGTATACACAAGGCTCTATTTCCACTGGGTCATAACTAAGCAGTGTAATGGCTAAGACAACAGGGGGAAATATGTGCACACTTTCAGTAAAATACCAAATCATTTCACAAAGCAATTAATACGTAGCAATGATATGAGAGTTGCAAGACTTTTCTTTTCTTTTATTTTTGTTCACATTTTTGTCAACGGTTACTTTGGTCAGCCTTTTAAATTAGCCATTGTATCAGTCAACTTTCCCATCTTGGAGACAAAATACCTGCCATCACAACATATAGGAAGAGAAGTTCAACCTGGCACATTGTTTTCAAGGATCCAAATGGTCAAGGAGGTCAGTGGGCCTCGAGGCTGAAATGCCACAGAGACATAGCGGAGGAAAACTGCTAGCTGTTGTGGCAGCTAGGATGCAGAGAAGGGTGGAGTAGTGGACTAGAAACATATCCTTTAAAGGCACAGTTCTACTGACATACATCTTCTAACAAGGCTCCTTCTTTCCACTGCACATTTAGCTGTGAATTCAGACAAGAAATCCATCAGTGAGCGTAGAATGCACCGTGATCCAGTCACCTCCCCAAAGCCCCGTCTCTGAAAACATGAGGACTTGGAATACAAAACAGCTAGTTAGGGGACTGAGTACCCCATCTCCTCATGATTTTAATTCATATTGTTCTGATGATCATGTTGGGAGAGTTTATATTTCTTTATTTATCATCTATTCATCTTGTTTGGGAAGTCTTGCTCAACAAGACTTATCATTGTTTTCCCTTTTTTATTATGGATTTGTAAATCTTTATAGAATGCACTTATGAATCTATTGCCAGATGCATGTTTCGCAAATATTATTTTTGTATTTTCTGCCTTAACTTTTCATTTTATAGTAATGTACTTCGAGAAACAAACATCTATCATTTTAATAAAGTTAAATATATTTGTGCCAATTTTATACCAATCTGTATGTGAATAGACATTTTCCCTAATTTTAAATTGATTATAAAGATCACTTGTCAGAAACTATGGACAACTTACTCGGACTTATGACTTACTTATTTGGACTTATGAATGTCTGCCCTGTCCTGTGGGATCAACTACTGGGATTATTGTGGACATCTGTCCTGCCCTGTGGGAATCTTAAACTACAAGGATACTGCACTATGATTATTGGCCTCAAGATTTAATTACTTGGATTTACTTAATGAGACTTACTCAGATTTAAGGATGTTTGCCCTGCCCTACAGGATCTTCAACTCCAGGGATTATTGTGGATAACTCCTCTGTTTTATGCATGCTACGATTATTGGTGTGAAGGCTTGGTTCCAAATAAAGATGAAGAGATCTCAGGGGACTGGCGCCTCCTGCTTGTGCAGTATTTGGCCCTCTGCTGATGCTGCTCAGAGTAGCAAGAGTCAAGCCCCAGCTCAGCCTACTCCTCAAGGTTCTGTCTTTGTCGTTTGTTGGTTGTTGATCCTTTGTTGTGGGACTCATGGAGAACTGGAGTTTGCCATGAGGATTCTGGCAGCATCCTCTTCCCTGTCTCCTACAATCACTATTTAAAAAGAACAATGTATACAATTATTTATAAAATATTTTAAAATTAAATATACTTCACGAATGTTTCTGTTTGCAAACAATTCAGTTCAGGAACAGAAGAATATGACTGAATTTTGTTTCAATTTCTGAAGTTCAGATCTGGTGAAAAACACAACTGTGTCCATCTTCTCCACGCACCACAGAAACACAGCCACCTTCCTTGGTATCATGGTAAGAACAAAGTTCATACACTGAGGCACCACTGTATTATAATAGTAGCAAAAAGAATGGAAAATGAAGTGTGTCTCAATGTATTTAAAAAATACATTTGAAATGACATACTCAATCACTGACAGCTATATTATATTGTAAATGCATGTCATTAACTCTCAAGATCTCAAATTTCTCTGAAGATATCATTAATCAATCAAAAATATAAAGTGCAAATATAAAAATATGATTAATTCAAAAGAAATTTGAAGAAGAAAAATAAACTAACTTGTCACAAATATAAAATAAATGAGAGAATATGTTGAGACTGATAACATGATAACAGTAAAATTTAAAAAATATTTATTGGTACATGACATACATGCATCATGTTGCACTCCATAATGGGGATTTGTACCAGTATAAGACACAACTTAATTTTCATTTTTTTCCCATAGCCCTACCCACCCCCATATACATAAAATTTGTTTCCTTACTTTTTTGTTATAATCTCATTATTTTTCCCCCACCACCCTACTTTACTTTGAGCATTTTCTATTAAATTTAAATGGTCAAAATTTCCAAATTTTAAAAAGCAAAGATTTTCAATATTTTTAAAGCAACATTTCTTATAGGTATCTATAACTCTTTGGCTACAATATTCTTGTCATATCCTCAAATGTCTACATTGTAATATTAACTAAGGAAAAATAAAATATTTTTGAATTCTAAAGTTATTAGAATTGTGGAAATAGCTCATTATAAAACTAAAGGATTAAAAAGAATAACATTTAAATATAATTTTGAAAATTATCACAGAAATAAATACCAGTTAAATAAACTCTTTTTCTTCACCCACTCTATGATGGTTGAGCTGCAGAAAAAGAAAATTCTGAGCAACTAGAAATGAGAAAGGATGGTGATCAGCCAAGATTTAGCATTTAACTAGCCCTGCTATTTACCCTACATTCTAGAAATTCATACCTAATTCTTCTATTCCTTTTTTCACATTCCTATAAATTCTCCATTCCTTTGTATTTACTATTTCATCTTGTTGTAACCCCTTTTATACACTTCTACATCTGGAGAGATTGTACTCATTTTTCCAGATATGATTCAATGATGTTTTTTCCTCTGTGAATATTTTTTGATTTTTTCAAAGTGTTTGTTATATACTTATATGGTCATAATTATATAGGTTATTATTTTTAAACACTCCACTATAATCCATGTTATGGGCTAGGAGATGGAAATTATTGTTTTTTGTTTGCTTGTTTGTTCATTTGTTTGCCACCAAAGTACATAGGGTGAGATGGGTTGGTGAGCAGGGGTGGTGAATCTTTGTCTCATGTACTGCAGTGGGCTACTTGCATCACTAAAAGCTTTAAAAGAGTCACCATCACTGCATTAGATGAATTCTGCAAACCACATGTACCACATACTGCAGAATCAAGATGTGATCATGATAAGCACACATCGTAGTATATAAAACTAGTCTGATATTAATAGTTAAGGATATATACTCTCACATTCTTTAACTGAGGTACATGCACTTTAAACAAACTGAGAAATCCTCTCTGAGCCCCTTAAAAAATTCATTGTGAGCATATAAGTAATGCCTTCTCCAGCATACATTGTTACATTAAGAATAATGTATGTGGTTAGTATATATAAACTCTGTTCACAGAGTTTTTGTAACTCTATAAGGAAATGAGAATCTCTACCTAATTTCCTATATCATCCTTTTTTAATATTCAGAAGGAGAAATAAAGAAGCAACTGAAATTTGAAATTGAAAATGACTGAATTAGCCAGTAGTATTTTAGGGAAATTAATTTAACAAACATTTTTTCATAAGAGGTCATGAAGCTGAGTTTGTAAATTTCACAGAATATTTAAATAAATACATTACATTCATTTTTTCTTGTCATCAGTAGACACCATCACAGTAGAAAAATTGCTCCCTATGTATCTATCATTTTATGGTAGGTTGTATTTGAGACATGGATTCTTCCCACTGCATTTAGGTTGATGTCACCTATTTAGTTTTTGGTTTAGGACACTGCAAGGATCTCAGGGGGAAAAATAGTAAGGAAAGAGAGGAGTGACTGTGGAGATACAAATTTTCCCTAGGATGGACTTTCCAAAGACCCTGAGCAGGTTAACGTGGTTCCAGCTGGCAACATAGGTCCTGTTGGAGTAGTGCAGATGTTCAGAGATGAATTACATGATTGTTGGAGCATATGAGCAGTGCATTGTGGATCCTGAAGGTCCTCCAGTTGGTACTAACATCTTTTCATTCTTTACCCACTCTATGATGGCTGCATATTTGGGCTGCATAAAAAGAAAATTCTGAACAACTAGAAATGAGAAAGAATGGCAATAAGCCCAAGAGATCATTCCAGAAGTTTCAGAGACTGTAAATCTATATCCAAATTTTTGTTGACTTAAATTTCTCTTTTTTCTTGTTTTGTTTCTAATTATTGTCATTGGAGCAAAAATTGATGGCTGAGGATTTATACACCAACTAATAGATATTATAAAGACTGGAAGTAAATAATAATTGATCATATTATTTTATATTTGCAAGTTCATGACAATATAAGGTGAAGTCAAATTTTTTGTGATGCTGCTCTAGTTTCATGGTTCACATTAAATGATCATAAAATGTAGAAATAAAGATATTATATGTTTCATAAACTAGAAAATAGAAATCACTCTGAATCCTAAAAAGGGCTAATATGCTTTCAATATTTAAAACAATAGATAATATTTAAACCCTATATGCTACTCTCATTTAAGGGATGAAAAATACAAAACTATTTCAGAAAAACTAGTCAGACTTATCAAAAAGTACTTTTCACATCTTAATAAGATTATAAGATTTTTCTTTGAACATTGGAGTACTAACTGTAAACTTTATCCTCCCAAACACTACAGTGTGTGTAAGTGGATGGGCTAAATGAGAAAACTTACAATCAATGTGGTCAGAATCAGAATGTCACTGTGAACAAGTGCTTACTTAGTGTGAGAAAGAGTCAACCTATCTCATAAGAAGGGCTTTGACCAATCAGGCTTCACTCTGACCATGATCAGAATAGCAACATAGGTGATAAATTATCTCTGTGTTCTGAAGCCAAATCCAAGACATAGGACAATTCAGTTTACTTCTATGTACTCCATGCCAGTAGTCTTCAAAATCTATGTTGTCACAAAAGATATTCCCATTTAGGAAAGAAGCCACCAGCTAAGTGCCATGGAAACTTCATAATAAGCAATAAAAACAATAGGAAAAAAGGATTTGAATCATAAAAATTACACAGCCACGTGTATTCAAGGTATATCATAAGTAAATGCTACTGAAAATATTTTACAAGATGAAAAATCAAATTTTAATGTTTCATACAGTTCAATGGAAAAATTAAATGGGATTAGAAAATAAAAATTAGAGAGGTTTTAGTGAAGAAATGGAAGAGATAAACAATAAAATTGTGAAAGAAAAATTATATTTTAAGTAACAAATTGAAAGACTGTCATGCTCCCAAACATGGTTTGGATCAGTAAGATCAGCTTGTAAAAATAAAATGGAATTAAAGTGAAATTAGAAAGGTTTACAATGATGAAAAACACAGAAGTGGAAAACAAAGAACAACTTTTTAAAAATAATTAAATAATCATAGAGGGATCAGTTATAATAAAAATACTTCCATGCATACAACAGATAATGAGGCCAACACCAAGGACAAATGTGGCAGAGGCTAATGTGGGCACTGGTGAGATAAAGAGGAATTCTACGAATCATGGGACAATCAGCGGTATTTCCATCTCTGTCTCCTCCCATTTCTTCCTCTCTTTTTGTCAATAGATTTATTGTAGGGATTTGAACTTCTGCAATTGAAACGCTAAACAATCCATGTAAAATAATTGCTCTATGTCTGGTGACAAAGGAAAGGCTATTAGGAAAGAAATATGAACACGAAGCGGGGAAAGCAAACATGCAAGAGGAGATCTGAGATCAAAATAAGTGTCATGGCAACAGTGTCTCCAACTCCGTTGATGGCCTGAAGGCCAAGCTGGTGTCCTTCATTCGGAGGAAGCATACACAGTTCCTGGCTCAGGACTCAGAAAGCTGAAGGAGACAAAGAGGCAAAAGCCTACAGAACTAACAGCCAGCTTCTTTTCACACCCAAAGCACAGATAGAAAAATGCAATAGTCTGAAAGAGCTGTAGCAGTACTTTGTGCCCTGCCCAAACTTGTATGTAAAAAAAAAATAATGTGATCACAGTTTCAACTTCTGTAATTCAAATCTTGTAAAGATGTTTCTTGTTTCCCATACTAACCAGTTACCACCTGGGAATAGGAATGAGGAAATCGTTTCTCTGGATTAGTTCATTTAGCTCAACACTATTCCTCCACAATAAGTTGGAGTACTAATTGCTATGTATAAACAGTTATCTTTGAAAGCTGTTGACTCACGATTACAAGAATAAAAATATTTTTCAAAAATTAAGATTCAGAAATTACCAGGACATCCAGATGTAATTACAAAATGTAGAGTTTTCCTTCTCAAACCCTCACATATCTACATACACATACATACATCCAAGTGCACATATACATGCACATATGAAAACACACATATATCTTTAATTATGGCATACAACATATTGAAGAGGACAGTGGTTATGATAGTTATACTGACTAAGGTTTGATTATTGATGTATCTCTTTTTAGTTAATGTTTTTCAGAGAAATTTTATGGTCTTTCCAGAGAGTTTGCAAAACGCTACAATATTAATTACAGTACTCTTCTCAGAATGAAAGAATGACTGCAGAAATATATGATACCAAATAATTCATTGTATTGTTTTGTACATTATATTGCTGGAAATTTTTGCTCAATTTACTGAGTTGTGCAACACATGCTATGGGAGAGACACAAATCTAAAAGTAATGAGGTGTGAAGTGGTTTGTGCAACTTCTGTTTTGCAGACTTTTATAAGAAAGCACTAGACTTAGTATTGGGCTCTGAGTGGCAGCTGGGCACCCAGCACCCATTTTAGACAACAAAGAAGAACTGAGATGGAAAACAGATAGGCAGCTTGCTTTTGGAATCAGAAAACTGTGCTTAAGACAATGACTATTTCTCCATAGTAAAAATGCAGAGAGAAAGATTGATTTCCTCCAAGGCCATGGGATGATTCTTACTTCTTTCATAGAAAATTTTTTGCCTTATTCTTTGTTTTAGAGCTGAATTGGTGTTTTGATTTTTGAAGCCACAAGTGAATCTTCCTTATATTGGTAAGAAATAAACACATTCATGGGCTCACTGCAATGATATGATTGAATGACAAAAGTCTATGAGTTGTCTGTACAAAAGTTTTAGGGCTTAGGAAAAGTATTTGAATCTGAGGAGGAAAAGATAAGGATATATATGATTTTAAATTTAGCTATTCCTTCATAGACATGTTGCCATTCTGAAAGCATTTTTGGAACTGTTGTATTTATTTATTTTTAGAATATATTTTTTCCTCTTAAAAAAACCATATATGATATAAAAGAAACCCAAATTTATCACGAAAAGCTATGTGATGCAATAAGCCATCTTCGCACTCTTTTGGCGTCTGTTATAACTTCCTTTATTCAAACCTTTTGAACAATCATGTGGGTGGTTGTATTTTGAGTTTTTCAGTATCCTACTAAATATATTTAGAATGCTTAATTGAAGCTTAACTTTTTTTCCCCAATACTTGTCTCTCACTAATAATTTTGGGGAGAAAAATTCCCTTAAGTCAAGATATATATATATATATATATATATATATATATATATATATATATGCACACACACATACATATATATCTTGCTTCAGTGTTTTTTACAATGCTGGAAAAGTGAAAGTTCTGAATGAATTTGTATAACAGGAAATCAACAGGGTAAAATTTTTTAATGATTTTTTTTGGTATGCAATTATATCTAGTACACTTGATGATGAAATAAACAAATAGTTTAGACAAAGCCATTAATTTCCTTCCTATCTACACAGTTTTAATTAGAAACATTTAATTAGACTTGGCTAAAATTTCTCAGGGAGATTTCAGAATGCATATTTAAGCTGCTTGGATACAAGCAAATATTTTCCAGCCTATACTAAACACCACAAATAGCTGCCCCAGTTGTAGACATTTCATGGGAAATATTATTGTCAAAATTATCCTTTATCAGAAAATTTATTGGAATACAAAGTTTTCTCAAGGTTTATTAGTTATTAAGCTTTGCTATTTTAATTGTTATAATAAATAAGATGCCTTTTAATATATTCATTGCATTTTATATATGTCATATTTTTATGGCAAGTAATAAATGTGTTTGATGTTCTTGATAGTATTTTACTACTAGAGTTTTTTAAAAATTTCATTATTGTGAATGTATCTGATATGAATCAAAATGGTATGCAAATCTGCAAGTTCATTTTACTGAAGTAAAATTGCATAATTATTGAATTTGTATAGCTTTTAATCTTTGAAAGCAAAGATTGTTTTCAAATAAATGTAATAGAACTCAACCAATAGTTTTAATTGTTCTTTTTCACTATTGCTATTCAACAATAATTTGTGTGAAGAAAAGATGCAGATATTCTAGTCACCTAATTAACAACAAAAAAAGTTATTGTCACTAGTATCTTGACAGCATTTTATTAATGCCCAATAATGTCACCAAATACTAACAGATCATTAAATATGGAAATAAAAATCCCATATCATTACCTAAAGATAAACAATCTTAAATGGTTTCATGTGCAGTTTTTGAGATTTTTACTCTAAATATGTTTTGTTTTTCAATATACTGTCATTCATATATTAGGTCACAACTGGTATTTTTATTTAATACTATGTTTTAGGCATAAATAAATTCAATATGTGCCAGTATTATATTTCAAAAAAGAAATCTTAGTTAATCTGAACCTTGCACAGAAATTCTAAACATGAAGACTCAGCTCTGTTTTCTTATTTCAGCTCATCAGCTGATTGGTGTAGACACACAAAGGAAGCAATTCCTTACCTATAAAATATCTTGAAATGTGTGAGGACATCACTGAACCTTAGTTCATTTCTCTTTCCGTATACTTGTGCTTGAAAAATCATTCTGATTTTTGTCTATACACTTTATGAAGGCAGGATAATTGTGCTGTAAACAGTGGACTGTTATGCTTTAGCTACCCCATCTCTGTAATCATCCTTACCATGTAAATTAATGACTGCAGAATGTGCCAAAGGTTTTGTAAACATTTGCTCATTTCACCTTAAAAATCTACAAAGTGGACACTGTGTTTACTCTGACTGTAGAAGCACAGTGTGTAATTTGCTATGTCAAGAAGAGACATCACAAAAAGAGACAGTCATAGTCTTAAGAGTCCAGTATTTCCTTTTTTTTTTTTTTGAGACAGGGTCTCGCTTTGCAGTTCAGGCTGGCCCTGAGCTCAGCCTCCAACTCACCTCACAGCAATCCTCCTGCCTCTGCCTCCCGAGTGCTGGGATTACAGGCGTGAGCCACCACACCCGACACTGTGATATGTGGTACTGATTGCTGCTGGGCATGAGTCTCCATGTCCAGTATTGTATGTGGTTATCAGGGAATTGAACCTGGGCCCTTGCACTTTCATGATAGGCACAAGAACCACTGAGATAACTTCCCAGGCCCAAGAGTCCAGTATTTCTAAGTAGTTTATTCTGTGCCAACCATATTAAACCATATTCTGTGCCAACTCTGTCCATAGTATCCCTGTAGAAAGAGATCATGTGTTAAGTGAATATGTGATGACAAATTGGCCCACTCACTTCTCTAACTGAAGAAGTTGGTTAAACTTCATTCCAAAAAGTATCATTTCCATAAGTCCTGAAACTCTAGGAATGCTTGTTTATGATTTATCTTCTTAATCTGGAAATATGAAGAATTATTATCTACTAACTGTTCCCTAAAGTTTGTTCGATGAATGTCCTATGAAACTCCATATTATAGACATTATTCATACAAAAATTACTTTGAGGGGAAGAGATTATATGAAATTGTACATTTTACATTCTAAAATGCAGTTATTAAACTTAATTTTAAGCTATTTGATTAAATAATACTTTATCACAGAAAATTCCAGCATACCAGTGTTCTGTGAAAGAAAACATTGAGGAAAACTGCTTGTTCACTCACTGTGTAGTCACCAAAGCACCCAAACATAGAGAGTAAATAACATATGGCAGATTCAAATCACTACTTATTGCTTTCTGTTTATTTTAATCATATAGTTTTAGTTTTCATGGCAGTGAGAATAACAAGTATTCCAAATAATTCTTGGTGGTGAAAATTGGACATAAATACTCAATAACCAATGATTCAAACAGAATCATAGGTAATGTACTTTGAGATGAATTAGAATACAAACATAACCAAATTTTTTTTAAACAGAAGTAAAGAAGTCCTGATGAAAAATTTTGTAAAAAGAAATATGTGAATGAGAAAAAATTCAGTCAATACCATAGACTTCCACTTTAAGAAACTATGAAACAAAATACAAAGTAAATAGCAAACTAGTAGGAAGGAAGAAGAAACAAATAAAGTAGAAATAAGTAGAAGTAAGTAAAGCAGTATGAAAACAAGAGAATAAATAAAAACAAAAGCTTCCTTAACAAACCACGGAACTCACAAATCTATGGTGATTGAAGAAAAAGACAAAAGATTCAAATAGCCAAAATAAGAAATGGAAGACATTATATATATAATGCGTGTGTGTGTGTGTGTGTGTGTGTGTGTATATATATATATATATATATATATATATATGTATATATAATGTATATGTATATCATATATAATATATAAATGGAAGACATTTATGTACTTTAAAGTATATAATTTATATACTTTAATTATCGCAAAGCTCACAGAAATGAAAGGATTACAGCAGAGTAGTATGGACACCTGCATGGAGACAAACGAGAACATCTATATGAAATAGACATATCCTAGGAAAATACATACTAATGAAGTGCACTTAAGAAGAAAAAGGAAATTTAAATAGAATTGCAGTGAACAATATTTTTAATAATAAAGAAAACATTCAACTAAGAAAAACACAAGCCCAAATTGGAGGGATCATAACTAATTTTTCACAAAACTTTTTGCAAAATAAAAGAGTAAAAAACAACTGCTAGTGTACCCACAAAGCCAACAACACACAACCAAAGACATCAGAAGAAAAAAAAAAAAAAAAAAGGAAAAACATAGACCAGTGTTCTTTATCCTGAAACCTAAACTAGAATTGAATTGTCCAGGGAGCTGTCAAATTATTTTCCTAGAAGAGCTTGAATACAATACATTTGTATTGTATGATTATAGTGGTTACAGTACAGAACATCAAGAAATAATTGTGTTTACATGCATGTGAGACAAATGCAGAAACTATTACATTATGTGGATATATTGTATTATAGAATTAGATCATTATGTATATCATTATCATAGTAATTATAAGCTATTTTGCAAATTGTAATTTAGTAATATTTTAAGTTTTTATATACAGATTTAGTGATTTTTATTGTTTTTGTTTAACAGTAATAAAAGTTGAACTTAAAAAATCTACCTAAGTTATTGAAAACCATCTCTACATCCTTGCGTCTATACTTTAATCCAAATATTCAAATAGTGTTTTCTTGAACTATTCAAATATCAGAAAATGGAAAATTTGTAGTACAGGATATAAAGTATGTACACAGAACATAGGACAGATATTTATTTGATTATTTTTAATAAAATAAATAGTTTCCCCTTGTTTTAGAAAACAATACATAAATATGTGTGCTTTTAAATATGAAAAATATTTCCTTAATAAAGACAAATGTCTAAGCTCTAAAGCAGCCATCACAATTTAATCTGATAGCTTCTGTAGAACTGTAGCTAGGATGTGGCTTAATCAGTGGTCATTAGTTTGGTCCAAGTTACATTCCTAAAATAATTGCTCAGATCATGAAGATAATTCCTTGACTCAATATAATGGATCAGGCTATAATTTTTTAACTCTCAGTTAAAAAGGGATACTTGGTTAAGATTCCTTGTTTTTCTCATAACAGACTGTGTTGGAAAAAAGGAAATGGAGGACAATAAAATAAAGAAGATTGCCAGTTGTTTTTTTAAATTCAAATTCACTCATTTGCACGGTGTCTATTAAATAGATATTATAAGTCAGATATGCTTGAAATAAGCAGTGATCGATGCAGCCTAGTTCTCTATTCTTATTCCACTTGAGGAAAGAGCACAAATAAAACATCATGGAGAGAAAGAAAGGCAAAAATAATCAGGTGGTCAAGTGAATAGTGCAGGTAATAGGTAATTTGAGCTGAATTTGCATGGAAATTTAGGTAAATGGTAAATGTTTGAGATATATTTCGAATTTGAGACATATTTGGAGGCTGAACAAAATAGAGTGTTGGAATTATTTATACCCTATATTTATTTGTATTGTTTTATATTACTCTACCTTGATTTTAGTGACAATTTTCTTTAAAATATTGTCAACCCTATGTCTCTTTAAAGATAAATATTTTCCTTTCATATTGTACCTGCCTTTTAATATTTTAATGACAAAAATTTCAACATATATTATACAAATCAGCATCAAGTATTTTAGTGTGAGTTTAACAAAATATACTTTATCTGTTTTTAACTTTGTCAGTTGCAGAATACATGGGAAAAATTAAATATCTCAGATTTGAGTAATTATTGGTTGTAAACAACTTTTATTCTACCTCTCTGCATGAATAAAACTGAGTAACATATTTTAAAAATATTTCAAAGTAATCAAGCCAGTGCCCTTGGAAGGTGTATATTTTCCTACTAGACTGTAAGACCTTCAAATGGATTGATTGAAAATCAAGTTT
>PVIR01027497.1:0-22704 GCA_004026965.1 Petromus typicus | reverse complement strand
AGGGTTCTTGTACTTATGTCCTTACATACCCAGCATCACATCTAACCTATGCAACACCTTCACATTCATTTGTCTATCTAAGTAAGTTAATAAACTAATTACTACAAGATCTTTGATCACTTTATCTACATTTCTAAAAGGACAGAATGGGAGGAGTAAATGGTCTCTTTATGGAAATGGTGTCATTCCTATCTTTAGGCACATGTGAAAACTGTGCTCCTGCAAGAATAAAATCAGGTGAAATACCTACCCTGTGTTCTCCAGGAGAGCGCGGGCAATGCCCCAGGGGGCAACAAATAGCACAGGGAAGGCTGTGGAGAAAGGACAAGGAGTGTGACTAGGAGCAGGCTGGTCAATGTGCTTGCCCCCCAGCCCGGGCTGGCGGGGCCCAGGACAACTGGTTAACACTGAGAACTCAATGTAGACTCATGAGCTGTGAGAGCTGAAGGCAGCTAAGGCAGCCCTGGGTCATGTCCTGCTGTGCAGTCAAAGAAGCCATCATCCAAAAGAGTTTCGATTACAGTTTACAGTAAATCTAAGGACATTAGCCAAAGACTCCTAGAATCCTGCAGCATCAAATTCTCCAGCACTTTGTGGAGACAGGGATTCCCAACCTGGATACCTTTGCTCATATTCTTTAAATCAAAACATCACCTTGAACACTGAGTATTACAGACTGAACGCTATATTTTAAATTTACATATTAAGGCCATACTCTCAGGGCAATATCATTTGGGGGAAAGGCCTTTGGAGACAGTCAAGGGTAGATGAGGTCATAGGGATGGCATTCCCATGGTGGGCTTAATGCCCTTAGGAAAAGAGAGGCCCCCCCACCCCACCCCCATCTTCCTTGCAAAAAGCCAGCTGTCTGCAAGCCAAGAAGAGAACCCTCATGAGAACATGCTGATGCTGGGTTTCCTGGCCTCCAGGAGCACAAGAAATTAATGTCTGTTGTGGCACTATGAGCATTCCTAAGGCAGTCGAAAACAGCATGTTGTCATCCAAAGCTACCAAAGCCCTTTCCACATTTGCATTAGGCATACCATATCTGCGCATATGCAGGACACACACACACACACACACACACACACACACCTCTTTGGAGTCTCTTATCATTGAGGAATCATTTGTTGCACGATGCCCTCCAGTTAAATGTCTAACCCTGACCAAAAACTCTGTAGGGTTGCCATGTTCTGATGAGTCTCCAGGAGAGGAGGCAGGAAGTGGTATCACTCACCCCAGCCCACCACCAGGTATCTGGGCCACAGCCGCCTTTCAGGGAGCACTGTGGGCTCCAGCAGTGCGTGAAGGTAAAGGCCTTCAACCAGGAGCCATAAGTGGTTAGCGCCCACGAAGTAGTGCAGCAGGACTTGGACAGAGCGACAGGAGGTGGACATCTACAAGGCAGAAAAACTGTAGGTGAGCCGGGGCTTTTCCAGCACCTGGACCCTGAGTGGACAGAGAAAGGCCTCCTGAGGCCTATGCCCGTCCCTGTCCTCACCAGGACTCATTCATCATTGCAGAGAAGTTGACAATAATATAAAACATTAAGAAGGCTTCAAGTAGCTCCTGAAGAGAGCTTTTCCTTAACATTCTAGATGCTTTTGGACAAAAACTGAAAACATTCATTATGAACACCTGCCTTAATGGAAGCACTAAAAGTATTCTCTCACCTCAGCTCAATGAAGCTAGATATCAATAACTAAAAATCTTTGTATGATGGGAAATAAGAAAACAGACTTCTATGCAAACCAGGGATTAAAGGTGAAACTATTACAGAAATTAGATAATATTCCTGAGTATAAATAAAATATTCCATACCAAACTTGTGCTATGCAGCTAATAGCAAGCCCAGAATGAGACTCACAACCTCAAGTACATCTACTTAAAAGAAAACAGTTCATAATTGGTTACCTAAAATCATGCCAGAAAAGTTAGAAAAAAAAGAATAGCAAACTGAATCCAAAGAAATTAGGTCGATGGAAATAATAAGAGTAGAAGTAGAAATTAATGAAAGAGATCAACAATGCCAAAAGCTTGTTCTTAGAAAATTTCAATAAAATTGAGGAACTTTTTATAAAGGTGATCAAATGGAGAAGGAAAGAATGAGATACAAATAATCAATATTAGAAATAAAAATAAGAGCACAATTACAAACCAAATAGACTTTAACAAAACCCAAAGAAAATACCATGAATAAAATTATAGAAATAAATTTGAAAAGTTACATGAACTATGTAAACAATTCCTAGAAAAATTACTGCCACTGACACCAGAATAGAAAATATAAGATTCATAATTAACCTATAATTCAAAACCTAATGCAAAAATTCCATGTCCAATTTGCTTCAATGATCTATTAGACATTTAAGTAAGAAATAATACAAATATTAAACAAATTCTTATAGAATTAATAAAAGAGGGAACATATACCAATTTATTTTAAGAGGCCAGCACAAACCTGACACATAAACTTGACAAAAGTTTTACAAGACAAGAAATTGACAGGCCAACCCTCCTCACAAATATCAGTGAGGAAATACTAAATAAAACACAATTTTAGCAAAATGAAATCAGAGATACAAGGGGAAAATATCTAACAAATGTAGGAGTGCAACATTAGTGCAACACGTTACTTGAAAAATAATGCTATAGATGTATGTTTCAATATGGAAAAGCCTTGCTGCTAAAAATAAAAAATTATAAAAAAGGTTAAGCTGGTCCAATTATTTTGCTTACAGATGAAAAATATCCCACCAAATACCACAATAGAGGTGGTAAAACCATCGGCTTCTGATTCCTTTTCTTGGCCCAGCCGTGGGAGGTTGTCATCTTCTAACCCCAATGTCCTGAACACCCCTTCACTTCTCTCTCCCCTTTCTCAGCCCTCGCCACCCAGCAGGGAAGGCAGTTTAGATGGGGAGGAACTTACCTCGGACAGGTAAGACATCCACCCATTCTCATTGTCAGGCCTCTTGGAGTAGGAATTGGAGAAGACAGCATCCTTTACCAGCACGGCTACAGCTCTCAGAATGAAGGACGCGAATAAGTTCATGTGGATGTAGTTGCGAGTACAGTGGAGCTTTCTGTGCAAAGAGAAAACCAAATGCCTTTCCTCAGAGAAGAATGGCTCTGACCTTGGGTGCATGGCTGACCTGCCTAGAGAAAGACGTTTTGCTGTGCAGGCTCTGGAGCTGAACTGCTGAGCTAGGCGACCTTACATCTCTGTGCCTCATTTCCCTCGTGTATAAAATGGGGCAACTTCCAGGTCTGATGGTCCATGACATCATGTAGCCCTGTCTTCTACAGCCTTCAAGAGATAGGCATTGAGTAAATGCCTTGACACAGGTGTGAACCTGCCTGTTGGAAGTTCTACTCACCGAAGAAACAAGAGGAGGCTGAGAGCCAGGAAGAGGGAGATGAGTGAGAGGGAGTATCCTACGGTGTACATCAGCTGCAAGGTTGACAGCAAGGCGTAGTGATCCATCTGGGCACAGAGAGAGAGCAGACATGAGCACCAAGACAAGGCCTGCGACTCCCAGTTATGCTCAGGGCCAGCAGGGCTAAGGCAGTGATGCAGAAGTGCTGTGATCCCCAACATGCTTATGAACTGTTCCTTCCCTGTCATGCAGACACTTAGGTGGAGTGACACAGGCCACTCTCTGGCACATCTCAGAGGCCGAGGAGCCCCAGTGAGGGAAGAGCTCATAGTGGGGCTCACCCCCATGACCGAACCCACGGCCCAGAACTGATTCACTAGGAGTCACAATATCATAACAGAAGTGTGTCCAGGACAGAAGTTGCCTTGGGAATGGAGCAGATTTATGTCAATGATTCCCTCATAAAGTAACTCCTCACAGAAAGCCTCTTAGAGGGAGGTCCAATAGATCAGTGAAATGTTTTCTCTAAGTCCCAGTGTAACCTGAATGGGACAAAAGGATCATTTATTCGAAAGTCTGTGTTACTAAATGTGATTTTTCCAAGAGACCCATCTTCTTGCTCAATGCCTATCTATCACTTTCATAATATATTTCTTTTATTTTTCCTTCCTTCCTTTATCAGTTTTGGTTTTATGATCATTGAGAATCTATTACTAGTTATTCATATTTAGTATTGGTATGGTCTCCTGGTAAATTTATTTTTTCATTATTTTAGTTATTCTCTACATCCCTAGTAATATTCACTACTCTGAAGGCTATTTTGTCTGGTGTCAGTACAGGCATTCTTCCTTCCTTCTGACTAGAATATATTTGCATTAAATTTTAAATTCTTTTATTATGCTTTCAAATTCTAACCTGTCTTTAAGTTTAAAGTACATGTCAAGCAGATAGCATATAGTTGGGTTTAGCTTTTGTTTTCTTCTCAAGCCTAAATATTTCTGTTAATTTAAGTATTTACATCATTTACATTTCATGTGTTTATCTGATTGAGTTTAAAACCATTAAGTCTCTCTTTGTCCCATATTTTCTTTATTCACCCACATTTCTTTTTGAGATAGGGTCTCTCTTTGTACTTCTGCTGGCCCTGACCTCACTATGTAGCCCAGGCGAGCCTCAAACTTACAGCAGTCCTCCCGCCTCTGCCTCCCGAGTGCTGGGATTACAGGTGTGAGCCATCATGCCCAGCACTTGCATAATACATTTTGATTGTCCTTTTTTTCCTTTACAAGGATCAAAATGTGCATGGGGCATGTTTTTCATTCTGAGTTAAAGACTTCCTTTAACATTTTTTGTAATGGTGGTCTGAATGCCAAAATGTCTGTATAGATTTTGAGCTTTTCCGAATATTTCCAATTACATTTCCACCTAGAACAGTTTTCTGTGGATGCCTGTAACTGTGCAGCATTTCTAATTGCTCTTCTTTTTTTTTTCCTCCACTAAGACAAGCACAGACGAGCCTCCTCCTTCTGGAACCCCTCTCAGCTTACTGACAGCTCTTACTGTCCAAGTACTTACAGTGTGGGGAATCAATTATATCTTTCACAGACTGGGGTATCAATTATATCTCTCATTAATACTTTGTCTTTCCAAATAGATGATAAACATCTTGAAAGTAGAAAAGTGTTCCATGTTTCTACCGTGGTGTATTTTCGAAAAACTGATGATTCTGCCTGCATGTCAAGACTTGACCAGGCCATTTTGATATCATTGACTGTATCAGAGATATGAGACTAATGATTAACTAAATAACCTAAGTATTTGTTTGTGAGTTATTATTTCTAAAAACACAAGCATATGTTTTACACATTCTAGGAACAATTTAAGGAAACTGTTTGGATTTTGTCTGGGTCTGGGTTTAGATTTCTAAGAAGTGGACTGTCAGCCAAGGATTGGAAAGGGAGCAGTTTGCAAGGAAAATAAAAAGTCATCAGCTGGGGAAGGGAGACGTTAGGACACACAAAGTTTGCTCCATTAAGCCCATTCGTGCAGTGGGAAGCTCTAGAATCCCCAGGGTTCCCCACCCCAAGACCCAGGGGCTCGTCATTATTTGAAGGCCACTCCCAGTATCATGTGTGGCCTGCATTTTATTTAGAAAGTGAGCTCCAGAAGATAGAATGAGTAAAGAAATGCACGTATTGGTGGTAAGAAGTTGGTAAGTAGTTCGGCAGTATATTGAACTGATAATGGCAGAGCATGATTATACACACACTTGGTTTAACTGTGCTCCTTTGGAGGATTTTCTTCAACTGTATCTACCCAAACTGAGCACTTTTCTGAGGCTTTAAAACATCCAGTCTCTTGCTCACTCTTTGTACCGACAGGTGAGTCCTAAGTCACTTAGACACCTGTATGAAATATTAGTGTATAATGGTATCCAACACGGAAAGTGGTATTCACACTGGGGAAGGAAGGGTGAAGTGGTATAATTCCTATGGGTTTATGCTTGTCAAGTAATTCACTGCAACATTTTGGGAAGATAAGTTTGGGAATAACCCAAATGTCTGCCTGCTGTATAAACTATGGTAGGTACATGGGTGAAATACAATACAGCTGTAAAACATATATCTAAGCAACAATATACAATGATTTCTAGGATATATTATTAAATGAAAAAAAAATAAGATACACCAAAGAATATCTGTTATACTGCTTTCTGTGGAAGAAAGATGGAAGTAACACATTTACCTATTTTCTTAGGTTTGCAAAAGGAAACAGGTATTATAATTCTATTTCTTAAAAAAAGAAAGATGAGGGGAATGAGCCAAAAAATAAAAATAATAAAATAATTGTCTATAGGGGTTGGTAGGAAGAGAGCTTGATAACATCAAGCTGTCTTTTTATATAGTTTTGGCTTTCAACCTCTGCCAATATCATTTTTTGTTTGTTTGTTTATTTGTTTTTTTAGTTCTTTGAGACAGGGTCTCGCTTTGTAGTTCAGGCTGGTCCTGAGCTGAGCCTCAAACTCAGCAATTCTCCTGCCTCTGCCTCCTGAGTACGAGGATTACAGGCATAGATCACCATGCCTGGCATTGTTGTACGTGGTTACCCGGGATCAAACCCAGGATTTTGTGCTTGCAAGGCAGGTGCTGAAAGCACTGAGCTAAATCCCCAGCCCCCCTGCCAATATCTTATGTACTAAAAAATAAAATTAAAGAGAAAAGGGTGAAAGGGCAAAACTTAACTTATAGAAACAAATAGACTATTAAATTTAAATTTATAAGATGAACATGTACAGGAAATAATTCAAACAATTACAAACACGATTGTCCTTACTCTATAGCCTTAAGAGAAAAAAAATATTAACATTTACCAAGTAGCTTTATATTTTCAGTGACAATTTTAACATCTCAATTTTGAAACTATTTTTCATGCGTTGTGGGAAAAGATAAATAATTATGATATTATTATTAGGAAGTAATACTTCACTGAAAATGAAAAGATACACACATGCAAAGTAAAAACAAGATAAACAAAATATCCTAAATACCAAATTTAAGTCAGAATTATCCATACAAAGTCTTGATTTAAAGTTTTTCTAAACACTGTATACTAGTTAACTCTGTACAGATGTAATAGCAATGGGACTACTTTAGACTCAGGTCTTGGCCTCTAATATATTTCTCTACCTAAAGATTCAACACTTCTTTGAAGAAGTAGGTGATTCCAGGTACGGAACAGGAGAATTTCCAGATGATCTTGGATTGTGCAGTGCTCAAAGACTACTGATGATATAATCCAGAAACCCAAAAGCCAGTTCGTGTTCTAATAAATCTAGAAAACTTTGAGCACCAAAAAAGAAAAATGAGCTGGGCATGGTGGCTCATGCCTGTAATCCTAGTACTCAGGAGGCAGAGGCAGGAGGATTGCTGTGATTTTGAGGCCAGCCTGGGCTATGTAGTGAGTTCAAGACTAGTTTGAACCACATATTGAGCCCCTGTTTCAAAAAACAAAACAAAAAGCATAACTAAATAAAACAATCTATGGGTTCATAGTGATACACAAAATGGAAGTAGATGGGAGAGGTCTTCTGTGCAGAAGAATGCTGGCTCATAAGTATGGAAGGAATAACAGGACTTCTGTGATTTAGGGAAACACTGGTGAATTTTAAAACACAGCTGGCAGTTTGTGAGGGAGCAAGATGAACACAGGGTACAAAGTATCACCCCACTGATTATTTACAATGTATAGAAATACAAATGCAACTTCAGCACAGAGAGATCTGTCTGTCCCTACTTTGACCAAGTGACTAAATGGAGCATCATTCCAGTGTGACAATTGTCACTCTGCTCCACAGGGGTGATACTATACCAGGTAGGCAGCACATGTGAACACTTAACTCTCATCAGACTGCTAATCTAACCACCTGTGCAAGGAAATGCAGAGGATGGAGCAATATGCTTAGTGACAAACCAAGGAAACACTCAAGCAAATACCAAAAACCCCAGATGGGCATGGCGGCCTATCCCTGTCATCACGGTGCTTCTGGAGGCTTCAGCAGAAGGTCAAGTTTGATCCCAGCCTGGGCAACTCTGTAACTTAGTGAGACCCTGTCTCAAAAGTCGAAAACTGGAGGGCTGGGGATTTAGCTCAGTGGTTCTGGCGCCTGTTTTGCAAGCACAAGGGCCCAGGTTCGATCCCAGGTAACCACATACAGCAATGCTGGGTATGGAGACTCATGTCCACCAGCAATCAGTACCACATACCATAGTGCCGGGTGTGGTGGCTCACTCCTGTAATCCCAGCACTCAGGAGGCAGAGGCAGGAGGATTGCTGTGACTTCGAGACTGAGCTCAGGGCCACCCTGAACTACAAAAACAAGACCCTGTCTCAGAAAAAAAAAATCGAAAACTAGAAAGAGTTGGAGATGTGGCTCACTGTCAGGTCCCTGGGTTCCATCAAACAAAAATTAAAAACCACCATCTCAGGTCTCTTTGAAAAGTCAGTGTCCTGGTCCCAGGGATATAGCTCAGTGGTTCCCGCACCTGTCTTGCAAGTGCAAGGGCCCGGTTCGATCCCTGATAACCACATACCTATACTGGGCGTGGAGACTCACGCCCAGCAGCAATCAGTACCACATACCACAGTGCCAGGCGTGGTGGCTCACGCCTGTAATCCCAGCACTCGGGAGGCAGAGGCAGGAGGATTGCTGTGATGTGAGTTTGAGGCTGAGCTCAGGGCCAGCCTGAACCACAAAGAGAGACCCTGTCTCAAAAAACCTTAGAAAAAAAAAAAAAGAAAAGTCAATGTCTTGACAGGGAAGACTGTTGTAGACTACAGGATGGTGCTGAGATGTAAAACTGAATGTGTTCTATGTATCTGGGTTAGATTCTCATGTGGATCAGAAAAGCTAAAAATCAGAAGAGAAAATTGAAAATGGATGAAATAATACAAATGAAATTAAATTTTATCATAAAGTGACATACTATTATGTCATAGATATTAATTGATTTATATAAATTCTGCATGTAACAATATAAAGCACTCTTTGTAAGGGCCAAGAAAAAACCTTAAAGTAAGGCAAAATAACAATTTGTTTCCATACTTCTAAATACAATTCCACACCAGAGTCTAAACATACTTGTTAAAACTCATGCATGCACATACGCACATTCCTTTAAAAGGGTCATTTAACATGCATAAGGACCCCCAATGTGTCATTAGTTAGAAGAACATAACATATTTTGCCTGCCAAAATTCTACAGGGAAAAAATTTACTAACACTGGCCTTTTTTGGGCAAAATTTCAACCCGCTATAAGAAACAGGTAAACATGGCCAGAAAAACTTTCTTTTTTTTTTAATTTGAGTTCTGGAAATATGGCTATTTGCAGCGAGAAGAAAGCAATACTCTTGCCTTCACTTTACTAAAGAGAAAACTCTTCATTTCCTGTCTGAAAAATTCAGTCTTGGGATCTTCCTGATTCCGTGCAGTGCCTCCTGGATGGACGTAAGCCAGGGGCACATGTGGGAACAGTCGGCCCTCAGTCTTAGCAGCATGTGAGGATCGCCAAGGGAACTTCAGCAGCAGTACTGAGGCCAAGACCCTCTGAATTTGTGAAACCCTTCCTTCAGCATTTATTAAATGGTGATTTTTACAGAAAGGTTATTGTGCCCTGGAACGAGGCAGGGGTTTAGGTGTTCAAGCATGACTAGAATTTCGTGACTGTTCTTCAATCATTCACAGTCACAGAAGATAAGAAAATGCACATTTTTCTTAACCCAAGTCGTGCAATTAGCATGATCATAGTACAGTGACAAAGACCAAGCCAGTTCCTGAGACAAATCATATCCAATCCATTTACTGGTATCATTTTTACTCCTCTAAGAGGTGTGACCTGTCTGTCATATAATAAAACTGTAGGAGGAGCACGGAATTCTACCATCAGGCCATACGGCAAGGCTAAAGAGAATCTGGGGGAAGGCCTTCCATTTCTAATGGGAAAACAGTATAGACTTAAGAAAGTCAAGAATATGTCAGATCTCAGCCATCCTCTCAAAGAATTAAGTTACAACCACTGAAGACCCCCCACCTGAATTAGGGTGAAATAATAATAGTGCAGTACTGTATCTTGAACCTGAGAAAGATCAACACTCTCCAAAAGGTATGGACTTGGGGTTCACTATGTTGGCAAGAGTGGGAAAACCACCCCAGTGGTCCCCATGGTATCAGTACACTGAACAATTTTCAGTAAGCTGGTGGGAAAATACACACATTAGTACAAATTTAGCTATGTAAAACTACAGTGAAATAAACCATATCAAAATCAAAGAAATGGATACTCAAAACTCATTATGTTCTAATTAGTTTTTTACACGTTTATATTCAGTGCTATTGCTCCCTGTGGGAAGCACCATTTAATGGTGGCTACTTTCCCTACTCTGCATTCGGTGACATCACATTGACAGCTTGAAATCAGCACAGGGGGTATTTTCACTACAGGAACTGGTGAATGTTACAAATTGGAGTCCTTTTAACTCCCAGAAGCAGAAGAGAGCTGGTTGACAAATATTTATTGGCATTGATAGCCAGACCAAATAAACCTTTGCTCCATAGGAGTCCATGTCCTCCATGAGGAAAACCCCTATTTTTTTGAGACAATTTTTTTCTTTAATGTAAAAATTTTAGGTGTTTTTTTTAAAGCCAATAAGCCCTTACATCTACCAACAGTTTTGTGTCAAATTTGGATATATATTTTTTCTTAGTTTTATTAATATTTATTATTAAATATTTCAAACAGAAAATCTGAAAGAATTTTATTTAGAAACTAAAATTCTAAATTAAAATTTATTCACCATTGTCATATATCCGACCTTCTGTTCATCCTCCATATGGAGATTTTAGATTACTATTTTAGATTATATAACTGGGATTACTGTTTATAGAACACAGTACAACAGAGGATCTAATAGATTACTAGTGTGGTCCTAATATGAAATATGCCAACAAGTACTTGATTTAGACTTTAAGTCAGAAACTTAATAAAAATAGTATTAACATATTTAGGAAAATTTAAGGCTCAATATGTAATCTTAATGTATTCAGTGAGCTAAAATTACATGAGAACTAAGAAAGATTGGCTTGTTATAGTATATACTTGAGACATTTAAAGCATCTGATGTCTTAAATGTGCTAATGAATCTCAAAATGTAAAATGGTATTTATATAACTAGTGTGTAGCAGCAACAAAAATTAATTAGAGCCATCCTGGAGAATATTAAAACTTGTTAGATTTATAAATAGAATGATAAATTCTGTAAGTTGACCTTAACAGCTTCATAGAAAACGAGGTTTCTGGTTTCTGAAAGTCAGATGAAAAGTGACATTTAAAAACCAACCAAACAAACCAAGAGGATGTATAGAAAAACCACTTTCATAGACACCAACATTCACACTGACAGATTGTCCACAGCCCTGGGCATTGAGAAGGAAGGAAGGGCCTGGGAAGAAGAGGACAGGGAAGACATTCTGGAAAGAAATGCAATAATGGTAACTTTCATATGCCTAATTGATACCAGTCCATGAATTAATCACTCTTAATCAATTGCCCCTCCAAGCCTCACAACTAGATTTCTATGGTCTGTAATGTCCCACAAAGGCCCAGGCACTTTAGACTTGGTTGCCAATTTGTGGGGCTATCAGGTAGTGGTGGAGCCTGTCAGGAGGAAGTTAAGTCATGGAGGCACGCCCTCTGTCCTTTTGCTTCCTGGGTCATAAGGTGAGTAGTTCCTCTACCACATGATCAGACATCATGTACTGCCTTGCCTTAGGCCATGGAGCCAAGCAGTGATGGACTGAAACCTCTGAAACGGGGAGCCCACATAAACCTTTCCCCTTTACAAGTTGTTTATCTCAGGTATCTATTACAGTAACAGAAAGCTGACTATTACAGTAACAGAAAGAAGCCATGCAAAGAAGGCTTTATCAGCCCCATGTCAACCGGGCCTGGAGAGAGATAGGTGCTCAGGTCACACAGATTGTGTTTCTAAAGCTGAACTCTTTGTCTTCTTCTGTCCCAAACTTTCACCTATTACATACCTTCAGTGTTAATGGGAGAGTATTAAAATAATAGAAGATGCAAAGTCCAATTGTCTGATGAAAAAAGCCACAACTAAAGGTGTCGGGGAGAAGAGTGCTTTAAAAGCTTAAATTGGAGTAAGAATTAGGTTGGAACACATCTAAAGATGTTGTCCTCCATCTCATTGAAGTGCATTTCAAATCTCTGCAGATATTCAGTCTGAAATCTGACTTTGGTGCCATCCACTCTACCCTCTCAGGGTCTCTAGCACCTGGTCCTACCAACACCCTCCCTGGAAACTTGCAAATCAACCCTCCTTCTTCTTTCCATTCCACTGGTGTTCTCCTCACCTCTGGGCTGAGTGGCAAGAATGGCTTCTACCTGGTGACCTTGCTTCCTGCCTCCAGCCTGGTAGCCCCAGCCTTCTTCAACTACCCAGTGTTGAATTACGTTCCTTCCTCACTTGAAATTCCAGAGTCCTGATCCTTCAGACACAGGAGGCTTTCATCATCTCACCAGTCTGAGGTCCCTACATCATCTGTGTCCTCCTAAATTCTACCTTACCTGCGTGACAGCCCTCTAAGTTGCCTCTTTGAAAGAGGTATTGACCTGAAATGTGAATGATGAAGAGGAGCCAGGCTCAGGAAAGCTGTGAAACCTTGGCCAGGCACAAGGAACAGAAGTAATGAGGCTAAGATTAACCTAGACACCGACTCCCCCTGGGGTTGGGCATCTCACCCTAGCAATGGAAAGGCTCCTAGTCTGTGGACCTGGTGTGTGTTTTTCCTTCTGCCAAGAGTTTCTGCCATTATTCTTCTTCTTGTCATCTCTTTCTCACGCTGCAGGCTCTTCTTGATCAGCATTCTCTGCCCTCAGTTGGCATCAGTGCCCACTCCACTGTGACTCTGGGCATTCTTTACTTCGATCCCATTAGTTATTACCTCCCTCTGTGGCCATGAGAGGCTGAGCTCACTGAAGTTGGTATCAATGTTTCAATCACTGTTCTTAGTGGGTGCTCTGTAGTATTTGTGGCCTAACTGGAAACATAAATCAAGGTGTGACCCTAGACATCTGGTTCCAGACACCTCTGCCTCTGCTCCACCTCCTCTGAGGGAAAGAGGGTAGGAAATGGAAGAACAGGAGCCCAGCAAGTGAGTAGAGAAGGGCTGGGCCTGAGGTGACTGCAGAACAGGGTCCTGGAATGAAAACACATGGAGAGAAGTCCGAAGGGTGGACCTGTTGCCCATCCCAGCTGCCAGGGATTTGCTGAGCCGTGACTAGCGCCGGATCCTGGCGAGGGGTAGGTAACTACTGCTCAGTGCTGGCTGGCTACATGTCAAGTTTTCCTCTGAGAAATTTATGTCTGACTCTAAATCCTCACAACAATTGCAGGTAGCAAATAAAATCCCATTGTGGTGGGTGAGGAAGCAGAGACACAGACCGGTGAAGAAGTGTGTGCCGGTCCACAGACAGGAAGGGAGAGTCTGAGTAGTCAATGGAATGTGTGGCTGCCTGAACCCACGCTGTGCTGTGCTGCCCCCTCGAGGCACAGAGCCCCTTGTGACCACTGCATGCACATCCTAGCGAGAGGATTGGATGACAAATAAGCAAACACCAGAGAATTTCGAGCAGTGGCAGGTACAATCAAGGACCTACTTCCGGGCTGTTGTAGAAAGTGACCATGGGGGCCACGAGGGATGCTGTGGCCATGAAATCCTCTCTTAGGAGACATTGGAACTGAATTTGGATGACAAGTTAGAGATAGGCACAGGGGGACAGGGGCACCTGTTCTGGAGCTGAAAATACAGCTCCAGGAGCTGCCCTGGGAAAGTGAGCTCCCTTAAGACCTCACATCTCACGCCAGTGGTAAGAAGAGTTCGGTGGCTGTCGCGGAGGCTGCTGCTGTGCATGACTGTGAACCTTCCTTAGCTGAGTTCGGGACAGACATCCCGGAAGGCATCTCTTCATAGGTTCCCTGAAGTGGCTGTCCTCCTGGCTGCCCTAAGGAGGGTGGCCCGGGCCTGGACACCTTATCACCGAACTGGGCAGACTCACGTTTTGTTTGAAGCTGTGGTTCTCGGAGCATTCGGAGTCATCCTGCCAAATATCTGTGGTGTTCTCTAGTGTCTGCCAAGTCCCCCGAGCCAGGCAGTGTCTGTAGGCCTTTCCTGAGCTCTCTGAAAGTAAACAAAGCTCTAGAGGAAAGGTCAAAACATACAGCCTGTTCCCCCCACAAGCTGGAAAGCCCTCACCCTGGCTGCAGAGCTGTGGAAAATCCCAGGGAAAAGGGAATTTCATTTCCCCCTTAGGGGGCTCATTAGCATCCCAGCTGTTTATTCGGGATGGAGAGGAAAACACAGAAGCTTCTAGATTTCGTAACAAGCCAGGATCTCCTGATGTCTGCTGTGTTTATCCTAAGTCCCAGAGTTAGAGCAGCCCCTGGTGACTCAAAGGTGCTCTGACCCGAGGAGGGCAGGGCCCGGCTAGGAGAGACCCACCTGGACTCCCACTTGTGCGCAGGGTGGGATATCTCCTCCCGATGCCCAAGAAGCCACACACCCTTGAAGAAGAGAGGGCAGTGGGAACAAAGCAGACTGAGCCAGGGCAGAAGCTGCCAGCTCTTGAGCCCCAAGGACTGTGCCCACCTTCCATGATTCAAGAGAAGATTTGATGACGAGCAAGACACTTTGCCATGCTGAGTGCTGCTGTGTGTGATGCTGCTACATCTGCCCTAGGAGCCCCTCCCTAAAGTCCTGCTGGAGAACCAGGAGCTGGATTCGCAAATAAGAAATAGAAAGTTGTTGGCATTTCCTAGTCCAGATCATGCACATCATAGACCAATGGGAGCTATCGGTTCAATTCACTGATGGGTTTCTAGGTAATAAGGACACCTGCCTATCTGACAGCTTTGTCAGGGTTTATAATTGACATTGAAAGACTATGCAGCAAACGAAACTCTTCATCTTCTTTTCAAAATCTGTTCTACCTACATAGTTTCCTGCCTCAGTGGGTGGGAACTCACCTCGCCAATCCTTGCACCCCCAAACTCACAGCAAGGCCAAGCTGCCCTTCAATCTGAATCCTGAGGTTTCAGTTCAGAAACAAGCTCATACATTATCACCTTTCATCTTAGAAGAAAAACAAGTGACACGCATGCCACGGGTCCTCCACACTGCCTCGGAGTCCTCCTTGCCTGCCCTCTGTCTCCAGAGGCCTCACCTGCACTATTAGCTCACCCTCTCTGCTTCCATATCTCCCCAGAAGCTGCCCACTGCTCTTCACCTCCTGCATCCTTCCACCTTGGAACCGTCCTCTCTCCCCTGCATGACTGTGACCTCTCCCACAGGTCCTCCCCTCTCATCTGTGGGAAGCCCAGCAGGCAATGGGCTGGACCGGATGTCAGTGGCACAGTGACATGTTTCTGTTCAAAACCTTGCAAAGACTTGAGCATGAATCAGTTTTTGACCCTCCACAAAGCCCTTGAATCTGTCCCCCAGACCTCTCTGCTCTAACCTTCTATTAACTCTTCTTCGTCCTTCCCTCAATGTCATTCTCCTCTCTATGGAACAGATGAGGTGTGTTCCCCGCTAGGGCCTGGGTGCCGATGAGTGTTCCATCCTGAACGTGCATCCTCATAGGCTAAAACCGGTACCTGCCTCAAGCACCACCTTCTCAAACTACCCAATTCATGATTTCAACTCGTTCCCCCAACCCCGATCCTCCCAGCCCCTCCTGATGCTCTGTCTTATTTGAACTATATCACATCTATACTTATGTAAGATGGTCATTGTTTGTTGTCTGTCTCTCCTTCTAGAGTATGAGTCCCACAAGAGAGAAAGTCACTCTGTTTTAGACACTAATACAATCCAAGTACTTAAGAGTAATATCTGGCATGCTGTAGGTGTTTTAAAAAATACTTGTTGTAAGCCAAGTGCATAGGCAAACACCTGTAATGCCAGCACTCAGGAGGCTGAGGCAGGAAGATTGCTGTGAGTTCACTATGTAGGCTCTGCTACTTAGTGAGTTCAAGGTCAGCCTGACTTAGAAACACCCTGTCATAAAAAGAAATTGTTGAAAATGAATGACAATAATGTCATTGACCTGGTGTCTTCTACGCCAATCCAAAGGCTTATGCTGAGGATGTTAGGAGGGAAAGGCACAAGTGGAATTCTAGCCAGGACAGTGCAAATCAAAAGGTCATGAACTGCTTTCAATGCTAAGACAGAGACTGTACCGGTATGGAAGAGGCCTTAGAAAGGCAGAGATCCATTGTACGATGGGGAGAAGCTGGCGACACTTTTTAGAAGAATGAAAGATTTGGAATGAAAACTGAAGTTTCCGCAGAAAAGTGTGGGAAGCAGCCTGGAAAGGAGAGGGAGTACATTGCTAAGGCGCAGGGGCTGGGCTGGTGTTCATTTGGCTGCAGAGAACGGAGAGAGTGCTAGTTGAGAAAGGCCCGGGGCAGAGGGTCGCACGTGTCCTTTGTCAGTATTTCGATAGGAACCAACGTAATCTGACTGGCATTTTAGAAAGTGCCAGATCTGAGCCTGGGGACCATGAGGAGACCAGGAAGCAGCACAGAGGGCTCCGTGAGCCCCACCCATGCACCAGCAGGGGGCGTGGCAGGGGGAGGAGCCGGGGCTCGGGCTACCAGCGGGACGTGGTGGGTGGGTGGCGCTGGTGGACTGCGTGGCTATCCCAGCTGGAGAACCGAGGAGGAACAGCTCGTGTCCTCTTCTCTGCTTTCCACTTCTCTCTATCCTCAGTTTCCCCTCCTTCTGATGACAGTCCTGACCATCCTGTCCCAAATATTTTTCTTTAATCATTTTCCCCCTTTCTCGCCAGCTTCTCACCTCTGCCTGAACCAAATCCTTGTCATTTCAAAGTACCTTCCTGATTCCCCTCCTTTTCCCATTCTGACAGTTACATGCTGTCAACGTTGTCTTCTTCTCAAACCACGAAGCATCTCTGTGCTTCTCATGTCCTCACACCTGTCTGGCTCGCCTCACCTTCGCCTGCAGTGGAAACACCCAGCCTCCTTCGGATCAGCCCCCAGCCTCGCGGTCCTGTTCCAAACATCGTCTCCCTTCTCGTAGCATGTTCGTTCTTTTGACTGCATCTCTAATCACTATTCTGCATTTTTTAAATTCAGTATCTATTGAGTGGAAGGGTCATGTGGCAAATCACACTCCTTTTAATACAATTCTGACACCCATGATTCATTTCCTTAAACCCTTGACTCCACTTTATTGCAGACTTGGACTTTGGACCACTTTTTCCTCTTAAAGTAGAACAGATCTGCACTTGTAGCTCCTGAGAAGGAGCAGTAACTGGTGGACCTGAGGGGTCAGAGCCTCGTCTATGTGCCCTTGAGGAACCTGCGGACACCTGGGCCTTGATTCCCTGAAGGAATCCACGGGTCTGAACCTTAACTCAGCTTTAGCGCACACCCACCAAATGCCCACCAGGCGGTAGGATCTGTGCGGTGCCTCAGAACGAACTTGGGAGCTACTATCATTCACTTCACCTCACGTATGAGGTAACCACAGCCCCAGAACATCTCTGAGTTTCCTAGTACAACACTGAGTCCAAACCCAGAGGGCATGACCAGTGCTTTTCCACCTCTGCAAGCTGGCTCCTTCCAGCACTGTTTCCCTAAATCACTGAGCCCCTCTGATCCAGCCAGTTCCCTGGTGCCTTCACCCCTGCCTTCCATGAAGCCACGCATCCTCATGCCTCCTGAGGTCGCTCTACCTGGCTCTCAGCAGAAGACAGTCCCATAAAACATGTCACTAACTTTCCCACACAGATGTGTCTCTTCCTTCTCCTCCTTTTCTCCTCTGCTTTCTCTTCTTCCTTGTCTTTCTCCTCCTCTCTTGTCCTTCCTCCCTCTTCTCTCTCCCTCCCTTCTTCCTCCCTCCCTCCCTCTCTCTCTCTCTCTCTCTCCTAAAAACAATGAAAACAAAGTATCAGGGATGTGAAATATTATTAGGCTGAAATCATATCTAAAATTATAAGATACTATCATCTTACCTTCTCAGAAACTCCTCCTCACCTCTTTCCACCTGAAGCCTCATATCTGTTTATGTTCCCTGAGAAGAGGTTTAGCTGTCTACATTTTCCCAGTCTATGGCCAGAGACAACAGAATTCTAACTTATAATTGCTTCTCTCCCTTTCCAAAATAAAATGGCCAAGAAGTCAGAATTCTTTCATAGGTAGGGGTAGAATATTATCTTGGGTCTCTAAGTAACAGTGTTCACTTTCTTTAATCATGATGAAGCAAGTGGAATGCTTAAATTGCTCATCTAAACCCTATGTGGCTCAAAAACACCAATTCATTGACATCTCCTTCCAAAGCTAATGCAGGGGAAGGCCCAAAGAGCTTTTTCCCAATCTAACAAAACCCCAATTTTCATGATAAGAGCTTTTTGATCTTACACCATCACCTCTTCATTCCGTTAGGATGTGACAATTCTTTTTTTTTAAATTAAAATCTTTATTGGTACATTACATATATGCATCATGATTGCACTCAACAATGAGAATTTGTACCAGAGGATGTGACAATTCTTAACCCTTAAGGTAGCCAGATTCTCTGATAGTCTGAGCTACACTCTACAATCTTCAAGGTGAAAAGAGCTACTGTATAAATGGAATATAAGGAACATAAAAATAGCAGGAGACAAGAATGCTGAAATGTAAGCTGTAATGCTGAAAGCATAGATGGGGACTTGTGGGCAAGAGGACTTGCACAGTACACTCGGATGGAGCCCTTTCTCTCCATAGCTAATGGCTGCTGTACCCAGGGGGAAGGACTTGTGGAAAGAGGTAAAATAAGACTTATTACCTTCATTCCACCAAGGCAAGTACGAAGGGCAGGGAACAGAGACGTTTCCTGGGGAGGAATGAGGCCAGCACACGTACTGATCGAAGGTTCCATTACAAAATATACCTGCAGAGGGAAGAGGGGCCAGAATGAAGATCAGTGCCCCCAGGGTCCGCTCAGGGAATCGGGGGGACCCAGGACCCAGAGCACACGTTCTGCCATTGAAAGTTCATGTATACCTCCCTCTCTCTAGATGGCCGAAGACAAAGAGGATGGCCAAAGGTGGAGAATGATTTGGGAAGTGTAGGTATGCTGAATGCAGCCCACAACATGGCACCTCTGTCTACCCGACTGGACCTCCAGTCAATGAATGCAATGTACACATCACGCGGACCTTGGCTTGTATTACATGACTTGAATTCTCAGAGAAACTTGAGGTAGGAGGACATGTGTAGGCCCCACCAGTGCGTGTGCTCCATAATTAGCTAAATAATTGCCAGGCCTTTACCATTGACAGCCTAGCACACACTGAGTGTGAAATGCGCAGTGACCGGTGGACACAAGGGGATGTGTGGAGACACAAGTTCTATACAGTCATGACTCTCCAGCCCACTACGAATTCATTGAGATGTTTGTACATCGCGGCTCGGGAGACGGTTTATAGCTCAGTGTTTGGTAATGGGAAGCTATAAACTTAGCACTCTGCCTGGCAGGCCTCCCAAAATGAAATGGAGGTATTTTAAACAGTGTTTCAGTCTCCCATAGCGCTACCCCTGAATTACTACAAACCAGGCATAATCTTCTCTGTCTCCTCCAACCTCAACCTGTCTCATTAAGTTAAAAATTCGGGGCTTCTCCAGGGCAACAGGCAGTTTATCTTCTCTATCCGTGGCCTTCCTGGGGCTGGTGTGGCCATGTGGACACTGCCATGCACAGCCCAGGTGCTAATACTTGCAGGCATGTTGATGGCAGGCCCAAGCCAGCTCTGAACCTGGGACTACTACAGGGCAATAACCTGATACTGGCCTTGAACTCACAAAGATCCTCCTGCCTCTGCCTCCTGAATGCAGCAGCACCACAGCTGAGGTTTTCTTTCTTCTTCAAGTGGGCAGGTACATACGGTTTCACTCAGAGCCAGCATGAAAACTAGAGACTGTAGACTGATCAAACTAATACAGATTTTCTAGAACACACTAAAATCTAAACCCCATGGAAACTTAAAAAAGAGAAATATTATTCCTTTGATATAACTAATGCCCTGGGAAACAGGGAAGACCTCCCACTACAGCTTGCCTAAGAGCTTCCCAGCCACTTTACAATAGTTCCACACAGAGATGACCAGACAGTCATTGTGCTGTGGGAGATGTCTTTTGGCAAAGAAGGCTGCATCCATGGATATCTTGTTTCACATTATTTTACAGTAAGACGTGAAGGCAGAGTTCTGTTTCTTCTTCCTGTGAGCATAGGTAGACTTTTGTAACCCTCTCATCAGTAGAAAATGGTGGAAGTGATGTCATGTGACTTCCTGGGCTAGATCACAACAGGCCTCTGGTCAAGCTAACCTTTCCTGAGGAAGCCCAGTCCACTTGGAGAGGCCATGTAGAAATGTTCTGGCTGCCAGTCTCTGCTTGGCTCTCAGCTTTGAGGCAATGTCAACCAAAAGACAAAGTCACGGATAAGCCTTTAGGTAACTCATTGTTTTGGTCATTGTTTTAAGTCACTTACTTTGGGCAGCTTCTTATGCAGCTATTGATAACTACCGCATGTACTTACCAGAAGGTTCCTTGAGCAAGTCTCGCAGACACTTCTCCTTGTACTGAGCCCATTTCCGAGTTGTCTCCTCAAGCAGAGATCCTGTCACCTGAGCAGACAAAAGCATAGTCACCCCAGTCAGCTGCGCTGCAAGCCCAGATGTTATCTCACACCATGATCCTCAAAGCCCTTCCCACTGAAGCATTCACATGGATGGTTCTGAGAAGCAATTTCTCTGACATCTTACACACTATGGCAAAAACACAGTTTTTGAGTTTTATATTTACTCCATAATTGAATCTTATTGGTTTTGATACAAATTTGAATTTTTTTCTTCAAAATCTTTATGTGAGGTTCACGTTTCAAGAGAATGTAATATTTATCTTCAGTTTGCACCCCCTCTACACCAATGGTTGCACATTTCTAAGACTATGCAGATCCCAAAGAGAGAAGCATCATTCTAAGAGAGGTTCAATAACACAGCTGAGAAAGGCTTGCTCCCTCTAGGTGCCTGTGTGTCCCTGGTCAAAGTCATGTAGTGCACAGATTCTGTGCTACTGTACTGAAGCCATAGGCTCTTCTCTCATGACATTGACTTTTCTGTTCCCTAGAACCTTGGAAATACAGTCCAAACTTTTGGAGCATTCTGAGAATTGAGTTGACTAGTTGAATTGCCTAAGTTCTCATCGTATACCTGCATTACTTCTTTTGATGTTTACAAAAGGCCTTTTCCCTCCACTATTCAGTTGACTCATTTTTTTTAACAGATCTATGGTGCAAGGAGCCTTGTGCTAAGGAAGAATCGAGGAAATACAAAGAGGAGTATGTCTCTTGTCCTATAAAGCATATATAAGCTATTAAAGGTAAAGCAGTTAGATAATCAGATGGGACATAAGGCCCAGGCCCACCTACCCCATCTCCCTATAGCTCCCTGCCTATGTATCTATAACCTTCGCTTTGAATTTTGTCTCCTCTCAATAAATTTCAGGGCTTTTCTGAGACAGGTAGGTAACCTGAAAGAATAAGGTAGGACAGATGTAACCATAAATAGTAGAATAATTTATTATAACCCTATTAGAGATGCTCTACCTAAATGTATCTAAATTGAATTGCACACTCTTACATGAACAGCCCTACTGCAAAAATATACTCATCTACGAGTCCAATAAGTGACCTGCTTTTCCCTCATGATCAGCCAGACCCCTCTTTCCCGGCTCTGCACAGCACACCTGCTCTCCCAACCCCATGGCATTCGTGATGGAGTCTGGGGGTAGGTCACTATTTTACCTCTTTCCAAGAGAATTACACAACCAGTTTTTTAAGGAAGAGCCCACATGGTCATGACCACATGACCAGAGTTTCCCCAAATATTTCAACTCTTAATATCCTTACTGTTACAGTCATTATTCCAAAACACTCCTAAATCAAAAGATGTATCTGCATTTCTAATTGTTAAGTAGATATGTCCAAACAGCTAATAAATATTTATGCCTTAACAACTGAGTGCCTGTTCGATATTGCCCAATTTCTCAAACTGTAGAATCAGATTGGACACCACCACTTCCTGTTCCATTCTGGTTTTTGTCTGTGTGGGTGCTTGCCTTTTATCACAGTGAGTACAGAAAGCCCAGTTTTTCAGATACTATATCATCAGAAAGAATGAAGTACGGTTGAATATCAAACCATGACTGCTTTAAGCTAGTAGTTTGTACAGTGTCTGGCCAATGTCAAGTGTCACTGTGTTTCTTCAAAAAATTAAAACATCTAGTGAAAGATACCCTTGTGAATTCAAAGTGGTGTCCCATCTTAGGACGTAGTTTGGGAATTGAGGAGGGGAATAGCCAATAAGAGGCAGCAATGATGACACAACAATTAGCACTTATCTTAGATTCAATTTGCAATGCATTTTAAGTCTCTGCTAATAATACCCTACACTGATTTATATCTCCAGAGGCAACAAATAAATTTATCACTGCACTGTTTAAAGCAATAAACATCCTATGGGACAGTACCTGATTCACATTATTACAAAATCAGCAATGCTTAAAAACCAAACAATAAGTTTCCAGAATCTTCAAAAATTATCAAAATACAACTATTTCTTGCATAAAGTTCTAATTATGTCCTGAGGGATCTCCCTGGACCTGCCAGAGGAAGAGACAATAAAATCA
>PVIR01027496.1:0-23134 GCA_004026965.1 Petromus typicus | reverse complement strand
AACACTGATATTTCATCTCACTCCACAAAGAATGGCTGCCATTTCAGAGTTAGCCAGCAACAAATGCTGGTGAGGCTGTGGAGAAAAAGGAACCCTTCTCCACTGTTGATGGGACTCTAGACTCGTATACCCCCTGTGGAGATCAGTTTGGAGATTCCTCAAAAAGCTAGGATTGGAGGTCCCATTTGACCAGGCCATCATTCTTCTAGGTATATGCATGAAAGAATTAAAAGCCTTGTGTCACAGTGACACATGTGCACCCGTGTTTATAGCAGCTCAGTTTGTGATTTCTTAGTCTTGGAAACAACCCAAGTGTCCATCGGCTGGAGACTGGATAAAAAAGTTGTGGTTCTTCTGCAGAATGGAGTATTACTCTGCCATAAAAAATGATAAGTTTGAATCATTTATACTTAAATGGACATACCTTGAGGATATCCTCATAAGTGAAATAAATAGGGCACAGATAGGTACATATCGCATCTTTTCTCTGGTATGAGAAAATGAAGATGTAAATGAGTCCTAGCATTGTATGTTATATATTGTGAAATAGAAAATGCTCAAAGTAAAATAGGTTGAAGGGGGAAAAATAATGAGATTATAACAAAAAAGAAAGGAAAAAAATTTTATGTATATGGTGGTGTGGGAGAGTGGGTAGGACTATGGGAAAAAATGAGAATTAAGTTGTGTCTTATACTGGTACAAATCCTCCCTGTGAAATGCAATCATAATGTATATATGTAATGTACCAATAAAGATTTCAATTAAAAAAAAAAGAAGAAGATGTGGTTGTTTTTTTAGAAGGGAGTATTATTCTGCCATAAAAAATGATAAGGTTGAGTTATTCATACTCAAATGGATGTACCTTCAAGACATCCTCATAAGTGAAATAAATAGGTCACAGATGTGTAAATATTGTTTCTTTTCTCTGGTATGAGAAAATGAAGATATAAATGAGTTCTAGTATATATTGTAGGTTTTGTGAAACAGAAAATATTCAGAAGGAAATAGGGTGTAGGGGTAAATAACGAGGGGTAAAAGAATATGATAATAATAAAAAGAGGAAATAAAGCTTATGTATATAGGGGTGGGGCTTGTAGGGTAGGTAGGGGAATAGGAAAAATTGATAATTCGTATCATATTCTCGTATAAACACTCAATGTTGAATGCGATGATGATGTGTATATATAATGTACCAATAAAGATTTGAATTTTTAAAAAACACAGGTATTATGTTAAAAGAAAAAAAAGATAATGTCTGGTGGACCGAAGGCAAAATGACCCATTAAGAAGCTGTGATGGGACTGAATTAGCATGAAGACAGAGAGAAGCATAGTCTGAGATTTTTGGAAGTGGAATCTACAGGTTTTGGTGATGGACAGACGAATAAAGAAAGAAGAGTTTTGGGTGATTCCAAGGGTCAGCAGGAGCGACTGGCTGCATGTGATCTTGATAACTGAGATAGGGATTGTAGGTGGCAGTAGGATGAAGGTTATTGTTGTAGCCAGCGCTGTTTGAGATGCCCAGGAAATAGTAATGGAAAAGTTGAGTGTAACACCAAAGTTGGGAACTCTGAGGAGAAGGTAAGTAGCAGAAGACCTATAAAAGGCACCACTGTCCTGAGTCCTGTGACAAGGAGAAGCCAGGAGCCAGAAGTAGTGGTTGGAAATGTTATCACATTCTAGTGTGTGTAAAGAAAAGACCACAGTCTGAAAATGGAGAATCAGTGCTTATTTTGGGAGGTAGGGCAGCGGAATCAAAGTGATAAGTTTATGCCTCGCTCCAAATGCTGGCTATATAAGAGGTCAAGATTCCAAGTTGGTGTCCATAAAATGACATGGTTATGGGGCTGGGGATTTAGCTCAGTGGTTCCGGCACCTGTCTTACAAGTGCAAGGACCAGAGTTTGATCCCTGGTAACCACATACAATACTGGGTGCGGAGACTCAAGCCCAGCAGCAATCAGTACCACATACCACAGTGCTGGGCGTGGTGGCTCACGCCTGTCATCCCAGCACTCGGGAGGCAGAGGCAGGAGGATTGCTGTGAGGTGAGTTTGAGGCTGAGCTCAGGGCCAGCCTGAATTACAAGATGAGACCCTGTCTCCAAAAAAAAAATGACATGTTTATGTTTCTTTATCTACAGGAATTCAAACTACAATGGCAACCCAGTACCACGGCGAGAGTTCTTACCTCAGTGAAGCAGGTACCAGCCAGGGTAAGAGGAAGCCAGTGTGGGCAGGTTGCAGAGAAGAGGGCAGGCAGGGAGGTGTGGGTCCCTCCAGTCCTGACAGCCAGTCCCCAAATGAGCAAGAGGAAGAAAGTCCAGCTCCATTCCTCATTCCTCTCTGCTTATCCTGCTCTTTTGCTTCTCTTGACCCTCTGCACTTTCTCTCTGATGTGACCACACCAGCTAAATGGGAGAGAGAAAGGTGAAGTGGCCTCTGATTAATCTAGGGCTCAGCAGTTTCTTTCTTCCAGCTTCCTGCTCCTATGGACACAGAAGGACAGCTGGCTGTGGCCTCCCTGGATGCTTTCCTGCTTCTTCCTTCAGTCCAGAAAAGCATAGGGCAGGAGGAAAGCGGAAGTCATTAAACCCTCAGCCTCATCCTTAATTTTTCTGCTCCTAGTGGCCTCTTTTTAACCAAGAGATTACACAGGGCAGTGCACTTAATTCATCATCACATAGCCACCAATTATTTCTGTACCCCTGGAGATAGATTGCATCAGTTGAAGCCTTGCTGATTTAGCAAATTATCCCCCATTGTAGTAGCTTCAAGCATCAACCATGCAGTAGCTCTAGACCCTGTGGATCAGCAGGGCAGTTTGTGGATCTGAGCCAGACTTGTAACCTCAGCAACTGGCCGATGTGATAACCTGTGGTTCAGGGTGCAACCCAGTGATCTTGATAGCCACACAGACACATGTCAAGGTAATGGGCTCTGGTCGGGCACCCTGGCTGGTTACAATAACCCACCTGGTTGTTATCTTGTCATTGTCCTGGAGCCACAGTGTATAAGAGCATCAGAGTCTTCGCTTGCATTGTGTTTTCTACTACACTGTCATGAAAAGCCAGTCACGTGACTCATGGGTTACATTTTAATAGGTAGAATTTCAAATCCACATTTTTTTTTCTTTTTTTGAGACAGGGTCTTGCTTTGTGGTTCAGGCTGGCCCTGAGCTTAGCCTCAAAATCACATCACAGCAATCCTCCTACCTCTGCCTCCCGAGTGCTGGGATTACAGGCGTGAGCCATCATGCCCGGCACTATGGTATGTGGTACTGATTGCGGCTGGGTGTGTGTCTCTGCACCCAGTATTATATGTGCTTACTGGGGGATCGAACCCGGGTTCTTGCACTTGCAAGACAGGTGCCGGAACCACTGAGCTAAATCCCCGGCCCCTCAAATCGACATCTTAGAGTCATACATACGGGGGTGTGGACCATTTGGAGTTGTGTTTACAATCTTACATGATGGACTGTCATCCACGTACTGTCAACACTGGGAAGTTCTGGCAGCAGTGGAGCTGCCATAATAACCCATGACATCATTTCATTTCACCTGCCATGAATGTCCTGCTTCCCTTTCCTATGGATAACCAACCACTGCCCATAGGAGATCCTTTAGCCTTCCACTGTGCTGTTGATGAAATGATAATGCAAACTCCCACCTACACTTGTCCTTAGGTGATCTTAGCCTTCCTATATCCTGTGTTCTCATTACTAGAACTTTTAGAAATTTAATTTTTAAGAGAAACTTGAGCTTCTGGTTCTCAAATATGAGAAATTCTGACTTAGGATAATGACTGGGTTAACTCCCTTTTCTAGCTTTTTAATGGGGAGAAGAAAAGCTACATTTTGAATATAAACTGGGAAAATAAATCTCCCACTGTCAATGTACTGAAAGCAGTTGTAATACTTCCTGTATTATCTTCTTGGGGCAACTACTACTGGTAGCTTATAGTTCTCTTCTGAAGTCATTTTATTTCCTATTTTGTATGGTATGAACCTACCAAAGGTCAAAGTAAACAGTGCAAGGGAATCCTGAGAGGAGAGTGAAAACAGGAGATATAAGGTCAGGTTACTTGCCCAAAGAGTGCAAGATGACCATGAGGACAGAGGTGCCTACACATCTTGTGAAACCAGCAGTGGTGAGGAAAAGCCCACAGCCAGCACAGCGAATGACATGGGGTGGAGGCACTCTACACAGGACATTGTTGGAGGTAGATTCTGATGTCATGGCTTTGCTTTCCTTTATATTCCAGGGCTTGGAAAACAAGACTATGGAAATTTTCCCCTGAGGATTGTCTTAGTGGGTAAAACTGGGGTGGGAAAAAGTGCAACAGGCAACAGCATCCTTGGAGAGAAAGCATTTCTTTCTGGTACTGCAGCAAAGTCCATTACCAAAGCCTGTCAGAGAGGAAGCAGCACATGGAATGAGAGAAAAATTATTGTTGTTGATACACCTGGCATTTTTGACACCGAGGAACAAGACGCTGACACACGCAAGGAGATTGCCCACTGTGTCCTCCTGACCTCTCCGGGGCCTCATGCTCTTGTCCTGGTGGTCCCACTTGGCCGTTACACTGAGGAAGAGAGAAAGGCCACAGAGAAGATCCTGAGTATGTTTGGACCCAGGGCCAGAAGATTCATGATTCTCTTATTCAGTAGGAAAGATGATTTGGAGGGCACAGATCTCCAGGAGTACTTAAGGGATGCTCCAAAAGGCATCCAGAAGCTGATAGGCAACTTTGGTGATCGCTACTGTGCATTCAACAACAGAGCAACAGGAGCTGAGCAGGAGGCCCAGAGGAACCAGCTTCTGGTCCTGGTCCAGCGCATAGTGGGGGAGAATGGCGGGGAATGCTTCACCAATGAATTATATCAAAGGGCCGAGGAGGAGATTCAGAAACAAGTCCTGCTGGTACAAGAAAATTACAGAGCTGAGCTGGAGAGAGAGAAAGCACAGCTAAAAAGGGAGTATGAAGAGAAGATCAGAAGGCTGGAAGATACCCTGGAGCAGGAAAGGAGGAAGGCACAGATGGAGCAGGAAATAGCAAACAGAGAGACTTTCTGTGCTTTGAGGCAACAAGATGCCAGAAAGGAAGTTGAGAATCAGACTTCCATACTTGATTTAATCATTAAAACATGCGACATTGTTTTCTTTTTCTTTTCTCTGTTTAATGATTAGACCTAATGAAAATTTGTCTGTATTTTCTGCATGTTCTCAGATAAATCTGCTTCATTGGATGCATTTGCCAAAGGCTGAACACTGTAGTTTATTTCTCAAGGCTTGCATGACTAAGCAATATAATAACTGGCACTCTTGGCCATTAGCAGATGTTTGATTGCTCTGACAAGAAGACACATTCTCAATTTGTGAAATTTCAAAGCAGACAACATTGATACCTGACACCTGTGAACTGTTCTTGAGAGACATAGAAAAAGGAAGACAGGAAACCAAAGAACAGGACCCCATGCTTTCTTTAGTAGTTCCTTGTAGAAGTTTCTCCTCCACATTCTTTCTGCATTGGTCGATACTGTCTGCTTGTTACCTCTACTACTTCTGTTATTTCCCCGAAGCACAAGTGAGTCTGCATTTAACAAACATATCAAAGATGCTATGGCTATGATGAGAGAAGCACCACGACATAATCCTTCAGAAATGATCACTCAGAGAAATACAAATACATCTTTGGCTTTCTGATGACAATGATCTTCTTAACCTACGTGATTTGTTAGAAAGCTCAATTCTCTTTTTAAAATTTGAGTTTATTGATACATTTTACATACATATTCTGATTGTATTCAGTAATAAAAATCAGAACCTGTACACAACACATCTTGATTTTCATTTTTTCCCTTTCCCCTGCCTTCCCTAAAAAACCCTAATTGCTTATAGGGAAAAGCTTTGTCTCCATTTTTTTTTTTTTGTTTTTACTATCAAATTTCCCCCTTCCCTTCTTTTTTTCCTCGTTGATTTGGTAGAATTCTTTCTCATCTGCTTATTTACATTTTCAGAGGGCTGAAATTATTACTTATATTATCTGCTCTTTGAAGAACAGACACATCCCAAAACTCAGCTTAGCAATAATCCCCAAAAGGCAGACTGAGAGCAGTTCCGTGGATGAGTAGTTAGGTGGTGTGGTGTAGTTAGGTGTAATCAGTCTCAGTTTATTAATCTGATGAACAAGCAGTTCTTTCCTTTTGAGAAACAAACTGATGTCCCCTCCTCTTCTATCACCCCAAACCTTCAGCATTTAACACACTGTACCCCGAGGACATACTCATAAGTAAGACAAATAGGTCATGGATAGGTAAATACCATCTCTTTTCTCTGGTATGAGAAACTGAACATGTAAATGAGTTCTAAAAATAGGATAGATTTTGTGAAATAGATAGAAATAGAGAGGAAAGCAGACAGTCTCAGGCTATATCCTCAGATTCTGCCAAATAGTTCCAGTTTGAGGCTTCCTGGAGGAGAGCTCCAATGCCTACCAGGAGAAGAGCTTGATGGAAGTGTTGTTCAAAGAGTGGAGCCAAGGCAAACGTTTAAATCAGCCTTGGTGAGATTATGTCACTGAGTTAGGTATTGGAACTCTCGAATATGTTGGGTGGGATCTGAGGAGAAGGAGCCCAGTTGCTGGTTAATTTGGAGGAAGTCTCCCAGAGAGAGAGGAACATGAACTCTAACTATTTCTTCTGCTCTGGTCACCTCATGGAGTGGGAACCTGGGGAAAGAAGCAAGGGTTTGGAGTCAAAGTGCGTGTTGGGGGCAAGGAGCCAAACTATAATCTTAACTGAATGTGAGATACAGTGAGTGGACTGGGGACAGTGTACAGAGGAGGGCTAAAGCCAGAGGCAGTGTTGGATAAATAGGAGGCTTGGCAGAAGTCTAGCTGGGAAGAGTGACAGAAGGCCCAAGGGAAGGAAGGAAATGGCAGAAAGCTCTGTGGTAGGGGGAGTAACCATGGTGGCCAGAGCCTCTAACGATGAGGAAGAAACGGTGTGCCTACAACCACTACAGGAGAGGTGAGGAGCTGCCAGGGACTAGCAATGTCAGTTGCGCCATTGTTGGGGAGGAGCCTGTATCAGAGAGGACTGGAGGGGTGCAGACAGGAGGGAAAGAAAGCTCTGAGAGGAGTCATGGGTAGAGCACAAGGTAGGAAGATCATGCAGTATAAAGAATGCCTGGACATAGAGTACCTCAGACTATTTTCTCAGTCTTTGGAAATAATCATCTAAGTCTTACAAGATGGAAAAATAAAGGTTGGCATTTTCTGACCATTGAGAGTCATTTTCAAGTTTATTTTGTGGCCAGCAGTACTACAAAGAAATTAGACATTTGGGTTTCAGATCAGGGAAAAGATGAGAGGCTTAGGGTTTAGTAGGAGACTGGCTAAGGAAGAGGAAGAGGAATAGAGGTTCTTCACAGATGTAGGGATAAGGAAGGGGACATTTCCAGAACCTCTGTAGTGGATCTTGGCTTCTGTGAACCACTACAGCACAAAGAGAATTAAAGAATAAGACAGGAAACTAGATTTAGAGAATATTGATCTTGGGCCAGGGATTTAGCTCAGTGGTTTTGCATCTGCCTTGCAAGTGCAAGGGCCTGGGTTCAATCCCTGGTAATCACATACAACAATGCTAGGCATGTTGACTCATGCCTACTAGCAATCAGAACCATATACCACAGTACCAGGTGTGGTGACTCAGGTTCAGCACTTGGGAGGCAGAGGCAGGAGGATTGCTGTGAGTTCAAGGCTGAGCTCAGGGTCAGCCTGAGCTACAAAAGCAAGACTCTGTCTCAAAAAAGAAAAAAGAAAAAGAATATTCATCTTAGCGTTGCTCTGGGTAACAAAGAGAAAGGCCCCTAAGCACATCCAGTATTTATTGAATACAACTCTAGGAAGAAATAGGGAGCTAGGTATATTTGAAGGCATCTAGTGAAATACAGCCAAATACTTGGCATGATAGGTCCAGGTAGGGATGTTAGGAGTAAGCATTGCTTATCTTGCTTTCATAGAACAAACAGACCCTGGGACCAGGTGCAGCTAGCAAGTAACCCACAAGGTCAACGAGAAGCCGTAATTTAGGGTGAAGGGTTTTAATTGAGGTCATGCCGACCTCCACTGCATGTATTTAGCAGAGCCCTGCTGCTTCAGACCAGGACCAAGACGTCCATGGCAGCTATAAGGAGAAGAGCTACATTTGCCCAGTTGGCCATCTAATGTGTCCATTTGGGTCATGTAGAACTACGGTCTGACTTCTGATATAAAACAATACAGCCAAATCATGGAAAGCAAGAATCAGGTGCCACTCATAGCCCATTAGTACCAGCAGGAATGTCTGCTACACATAAAGGGCAGAGAGAGACCAGCAACAAAGCCAACAGCAGACCTCGGCAGCTGAGACACAAGGCTGTAATGCGATGCGGGTGAGTGATCAAGGCAGATGTCTTTGCGGTTGGCCAGACATCAAGAGAAGACAGTTCCTCCCTGGAAGTGTTCTGTGAACAGAGCTGGATTTAAGGAACACAGAAAGTGGAATGAGTCTCTTTCTGTCTTCATGGGTGAGAGGGTAAAGAGAGATAGGTCTTGACAGGTGAAGAAGGGTTAAGAGAGAGAAGTGTCAGCAGGTCAGAGGAGTGGAAGGAGAGGGAGGGCTGTGTGTAGTCACATCAGCGGCACGAGGAGGGGGGCAGGTGAGAGAATATGAGGAAGTGTCTCACCCAATCTGAGGTGACTGTCAGGGACTCGGAAGTCCAACCTGAAGTGCAGTCTGAGGAACAGATGTTACTGAGTAGTCTTGTCAAGGCAAAGGAGGGCTTGACCTCTTCTGGGTCTTTGGCACCAGATGTAATGGAGATACAAAGGGCAGAGAAACCATCTGAGTTTGCCTTGCGTGAGTAAACAAAACTGTTTTATTCACCCCAACACAAACAAATCAGCTGACTCTGAGTAAGAATCAACATAGAATGGGGAGAGAGCATAGACTTAAGTGGTTGCTAGGTGGTCGTCAGTCACTGGCAGAGGATTCATGCCCTTGAGGAGTGTAGGGACAAACATAGGAGAGGGTGTGCATCTTGTACTGGGCATCAGTACAGATGTTTCTTGGAACCAAGGGCTGGGGCCTGATGGCCTTTTCTGCTAGTGCCGAGTTAGTAGGTCAGGGCTTTTCCCGTGGGTGGCCATGTTTCCTACCAGGTGTGACCCTGGCCAAGGAGGGTAGTGGTGACTATGCCATGTGCTCAGGCATGACACTTTAAGGTATAACAGAACATAAAACTACAGTACCATGCAGCATAGTCAGCAAAAATTACAGTACTGTGTACACAAGATGTATTATACAAAAGGACACTGAGGCTCTATGTACAAAATGCATAGAACTATTACCCCTCAAGAAAAGATGGTACATAAGTCCAAGCACCAGGTCATAAGTCTGAACAGTCGTTAAACAGGTAAGTCTTTAAGTGAGGAATATTTTATGTTTCTCTTTTAAGACAACTTCCATTGTGTCCCATAGGTTCCTGTGTGTTGTACTGACATTGTTGTTGGATTCCAAAAATTGTTTAATTTTTTTCTTGATTTCTGTTGTTACTTGATGGGTGTTCCAGATTGGCTTACTAAATTTCCAGGTATTTATAAATTTTCTGTGGTTCCTTTTGTAACTGATATCTAATTTAATACATAATGATTTACTTGTTAACAGGGAGTGATTTAATTCTTTTGTATTTATTTAAGCAGATTTTATGGACTAGTATGTAATATATTTTGATCACAGTTCCAAGTGGTTGTGAAAAGAATATGTATTCTGTTGCAGTAGGTTAAGCACTCTGTATCTATCAAGTCTCTGTTCAAAAGTATTATTCAGCTCTGATATTTCTTTATTGATTTTTGTTTAGTTGTTCTGTCAGTTTGTGGATGTGATATTTTGGGATAACTCACTACAGTTGTTAGATCTTTTATGTCCAGGGGTATTTATGAAGATAAGTGCATATATATTTGCAAGTGTTATCATTTCTTGTTTGATTATTTCCTTAACTAGTGACCTTATTTACCTCTAAGGATCAATTTTAGCTTGAAGTATACTTTGAGATTAAAATATCACTTCTTGGGCCGGGAATTTAGCTCAGTGGTTCTGGTGTCTGCCTTGCAAGTGCAAGGTCCTGAGTTGAATTGCCAGTAACTACATACCACAGTGCTGGACGTGGTGACTCATGTCTGTAATCCCAGCACTAGAGAGGCAGAGGCAGGAGGATTATTGTGAGTTTGAGGCTCACTTGGGCTACATAGTGAGCTCAGGGCCAGCCTGAACTACAAAGGTGAGACCTTATCTCAAAACAAAAACAAAAACAAACAAATAAACAAACAGTAAAATACCTCTTCTTGATTTAGTCCCAGTGCACGTAATGCTATTCTTCATTCTTTGAATTTTAGTCTATCAATTTCTTTTTAAAAAAAAGTTATATGAGTTTCTTGAGTGTTGTGGACTGTTGGATTCTGTTTTTTTTTAGGTTTTTTGAGACAGGGTCTCGCTTTTGTGGTTCAGGCTGGCCCTGAGCTCAGCCTCAAACTCACATCACAATCCTCCTGCCTCTGCCTCCCGAGTGCTGGGATGACAGGCGTGAGCCACCACGCCCAGCACTGTGGTATGTGGTACTGGTTGATGCTGGGTGTGGGTCTCCACACCCAGTATTGTTATGTGGTTACCGGGGAGTCGAACCCGGGCCCTTGCGCTTGCAAGACAGGCGCCGGAACCACTGAGCTAACTCCCCGGCCCTGGATTCTGTTTTTTGATCCAGTTTCCCAATCTGTGTCTTTCACTAAGGCAACAGAGGCTATTAACATTGAGAGTTATTACTGGAAATTATTAATTTATTCTTGACATTGCATTCTTTTTCTTTTGATGACTTTTGATTTTCTGTGTTATCTTTTTGTCTTCTTTGATGTATTCATTCCACTTTAATTTTTGGCTTCATTGGTTTTACTATCTGGAGTATCTTGCATTCTGGAGTATTTTCTGGACTATTAGTGTTCACGTACATATTAAGTGTACATTCTTTTTCATGGGATGTCCTTATTTCTCCATATATTTTGAAAGAAAGTTTTTTCAGATATGTTAATTTGTGTTGAAGGCTGTTTGCTTGCATGGCTTGAAATACTTCACACAATTTGTAGTGTGATTTCCTTGTTGCTTCTTTGGCGGGGTGTATCAGAACCTGATAGTCTCATTTTCTCTGATGGTCTCATAAGAGTGGCATCACTCTGGTAGTTTAGGCAGATATATGGTGGGCATCAGAGTAATGAGGTTTGTCTCTAGTGGTCTAAAAGGGGAGGGGAGTGACCTATACCTATATGGAGGTCACTCACAGGCACCGAGGAGTGGGTCTACAGCTCCTCCTAGCCAAGTACACTTGGGGCCAAGTCAGTGGCAGAGCCTTTTATCTACCCACGCTCCTCTTTTTTGCTGATTAAGCACAAACAAATTTTTTCTTCTTTTTTTACTTAACGCCTGTACATAAAGTTTGCATTCTTTGTAGCTGGTACTTGTGCATAACATATTTTAATTGATTTTTAAATCCCCTTTCCATCTCACATTGCATCTTTTTATATTTTTCCATTTGAGCAAGATCTATCTCCCTACTTCCTATTATCCACCTTTTATTTTGGTCTTTGTTTATAATTTGGGTTTCTCATAAAAGATAAACAATATGGTATTTAAATTTACTTTCATCAACACTATGGTCTCAAGGTGTACACATTTTCCTAAAAATGACTCAAATTCATCTTTCTTTTTTTTTTTTTTTTTTAGGTTTTTGGAGACAGCGTCTCGCTTTGTGGTTCAGGCTGGCCCTGAGCTCAGCCTCAAACTCACATCACAATTCTCCTGCCTCTGCCTCCCGAGTGCTGGGATTACAGGCGTGAGCCACCACGCCCGGCACTGTGGTATGTGGTACTGGTTGCTGCTGGGTATGGGTCTCCACACCCAGTATTGGTATGTGGTTACTGGGGAATCGAACCCGGGTCCTTGCGCTTGCGAGACAGGCGCCAGAACCACTGAGCTAACTCCCCGGCCCCAAATTCATCTTTCTTTATGGCAGAGTAATATTTCCTCATGTGTAACTACTACCGCATTTTTATCCAGTCATCTGTCAGGGAGCATAAGGTATAGGATGCATCCAAGATTGTGCTGCTATAAACAAACACTATAAACATGCACATATCACTGATGGTTCCAGTAGGGTTGAATGCAGTAAGGTTTAATTTTTTTTTTAACCTGGGAGGGAAATGTAGCTCGAGGCAGAGCACTATCTAACGTGCCCAGAATGGTTGCCTTGATTTCTAGCAATCTGTGGAAGGCACAACACAAGTAACAGCGACAACCATAAGAACATTAAAATCTGATAGAGAAATAAAGCAAAAGTAAAAAAAAAAATCTACATCAATAATAGGAATAGGAGTAGCAAAAACATGTAATATAAATTAACCAGGTTTTTAAAAAAGATGAATATAAATTTATAGATAAAAGGAAAAAACTGGAAAATCATAGTAAAAGAAAAATGATAAAATTCAAAAGGAGAAAAGAGAGATATAAAAGATACAATCACAGGGTTCAGAATGATCCCAAGAAGGCTTTCATTATCACAGCTCTAGAATACACTGAGATGTGCCAGTGTTTCTCCAGTGCCTGCTTCTTTTTCAGATCTCTAAATAGCTGTTTTGTAACTGTTCTTGTACCCTGTGCTGATTTCTGTGTTAGCTGTGCCTGCTGGATCTGTTCCTCTTTCCCCACTACCTTTGCCCTTGGCCACAATGGCACTCATATGGCGCTGGGATTGTTTTCATTTTCTGTTTCTCTATTCAGTACCTGGGCATCTATGAGTCTGTCTGTCCAGTACTGAACTTCAACATGTTTCACTTGCACTCCCTGAATAAGCTGCTCTCCACTTGTTTTGATCTCACTCACTGAGAAGCCATCTTGTGCCACAGGTTAGCGTTAAACTAGGCCAAGAGATTTAGCTCAGTGGCACCACATCTGACTCACAAGCATGAGATGTTTGATCCTGAGTTTGATCCTTGGTACTGGAAAAAAAATCAGTCTTAAATTATAAACGTAAATGCTGGGTAACTGATTGGAATTTATTTGCCATAAATTTTATATAAATCCTTCATAGGCTGTCATTATATATAATAATTTAAGAGTGTTATGTGCAGGGAATCATTGAAGGTTTGAATGGATTAGGAAAGCATTAAGATTTTCACTTTAAAATTATGAAATATAGATTATTTAACGTGAACTTTTCTATTGTAGCTTCTGATGTTACAGTCTAAACAGTAGAGGGATCTACTCTGATGTACAGAGGGTTAAGAAGTTTGAATGTTCAAAAGAGCATGAAGAAAGAGCTGTGGATGAGTAAATAGGACTCTTAGCACCTGACTCCAGTGCATGTATCAAATTACTTAAAGACAAAGGTAAAAAGATGTTTCTTAAGGGTGATTTTGAACACACATCAATTAATGTTATTTCAGAAAATGGATATGGTGACTACTACAATGTCTCTTGTGGAATACTCAAACATATATATTTAAAAGACAAAGAAAAAAGAAAGATCAGCGAATATTGCAGATATCAGATGCAAACTCTGACCTCGTGGTTATTTTGAGCCAGCACTCAATAGACCTGATCAATAACACTTTCAAGTTCCTCTGACTTTACAATACTCTGAACTTAGTGAAGCAAAGCCACCAGGAAAAGAGAGTTGTCACCTTTCAGAAGGAGTGAAGGAGTCCTAGTTCAATATCATTAAGTGCCCCATGGAGATGCAAGCAACAAGTTGGTGATAAACAGTGGCTCTGATATGCCCCCTGGTCTGGCTGTCCTTGCTATTTATACTTAAGTCCCTCCAGTAGATTTCCATTCCACAGAGCAGAGACCTGTCATCTACTATGAACCCTCAGATGCTCGACACAAAATTATGAACATAATAAAGTTATTGCTTGATATCACCAAATTTTAGAGTGGTTTTTAATAGTGATAATCGGATCACCTGAATAGACTCCTGAAACTAATACTACTATATGATTAATATATACATTTGAAATTTTGATAAATATTTCTGAATTGTCTACAACAAACATATTAACCAAAATGGCTTCACCAACCTTTATTAGCTTCATCATATCTTTTCTCACAATTTTTTACCTTTGTCAATCAAATAGGCAAAAAATTTTCAATGTAATTTTCATATACACTACTAATAAAAATATAGTTGAGTCACTTTTCATGTTAAAGAAAAGTGTATAAACTGTGTATATTTTTAGTATCTTTCATAATAAAGTGGCATCTCAGTTCACAAACTCAACTCTACAATTCTGTTTGGAAACCGAACTGGAACCCAGTGAAATTTCCCCATACGGTCAACTCTGAATCTAACCATTGAATTTCATTTAGTTCTTGTCCAACTCAGTTTGCTACCAAAATCATGGAAATAATCAAGTTCACGAACTGAGGTACCACTATTGCTCTGTTTCAATTCTGATGTTAATCACTCTGCTACTGAGTTATTCTTCAAAGATTCAGAAATAAAAAAATTTACCTCTTGCTTTTGAACTTTTTTTTTTTTTTTAGGTTTTTTGAGACAGGGTCTCACTTTGTGGTTTAGGCTGGCCCTGAGCTCAGCCTCAAACTCACATCACAGCAATCCTCCTGCCTCTGCCTCCCAAGTGCTGGGATTACAGGCATGAGCCACCACACCCAGCACTGTGGTATGTGGTACTGGTTGCTGCTGGGCGTGAGTCTCCATGCCCAGTATTGTATGTGGTTACTGGGGATCAAACCAGGGTCCTTGAGCTTGCAAGACAGGCGCCGGAACCACTGAGCTAACTCCCCAACCCGCTTTTGAACTTTTTGAAAACTTCTAATTTTATACTGTTAGTTTTCTATAGCTAGTCAGTGTTTCCCAGTAAAGATGTAAGTTGTAAGGCTGAAATAGGATTTTCTTTTTTTACTAAAGTAAGAAAGTAATTCTTCTTATCATTAGATGCAGAATTTCACCAATTACCTTTCAACAGCTAGGAAGATGATGAGATCATGTTGCCTAATAATACTTTAAATTATAAAACTATTTTCTTATGTCAAATTTTTATAATTATAGGACAAATCTTATTAATTTGAAATATTACTGATTGTATATACTGTTATAGAATTTAGGACTTTTTTCTGATATAAATAATGATTTAGAGTTCAGGGAAATTTTTCTATTACCAACTGTCTTAGTTCTAGCTCAGTCTGTTTTAAAGGTTCCATATTCTTTCTACATATATCAACTACAGTGTTTTATGAAAATCTCTCTCCAGAGGGTTGGGGATTTAGCTCAGTGGCTTCACAAGGTTCTGAGTTCATTCCCCAGTACCAAAAAAGAAAGTTTTTCTCCATCATTATGCTTTAATGAGCTAAATTCAGTTTATCTTATTGGGGTCCTCTTTTCCATTTTCTGGCTTCCTACTCTCTGTCCTCCCTTGGTACACATGAATGGGCCAGTTGTGGATAGCAGTCCTGCCTGGGACTTTTGAGGTGACCCCACTGTTTTCCCAGCTCTTTTCTGCTGAAACTTGTCAACAATCCTCATTTCTCAGCAACAACTCTGTCTACCACATTTATTCTCACTTCTCATCTGCCCTGAACTCAACTATATCTTGAGAAAAACTTGGTTTGGGGGTTATTGTCAAGTGAGAAAAATAATAGCAGGGTCAGTTTATAAATGGAAACCACAAAACTCAAAGCTGCTACAGAGGCAAGTTCTGTTCTCATAGAGGATGCTGAACTGTCTTATCTGGTGTGAACCGATAATTTTGAAATCCCCTCTGACAAAACATGTACCTGCCACCCATTTTGCTCATTCTCCTGAGCAAATAATTTTCACCAGAAAAGTGGTTAGGCACAGAATAAACAATATCCAGAAAAACTGAGAAAGATGTCAAAGGAGCTTAATGGAGATAAAAGTAATTTGAAGAGTTAAACCCAAAAATCCTTAAATATTGAGTGTCTTCTGGAAAATTTCTCAGGTAAAGACTGTAGCTTACTCTCGGCTGGAGCAGATTAGAAAAAAAATATTTATTAGCTTTTCAGGCCTAACACCGCAGGGGCTTGATATCATCTACTCAAGATCCAGGTCTTGAATAACATCCATTAAAATGGAAGCAATTTGATTCACATGCTTAGAAAAAATACCTAAGAATAAATTTAACAGGGGAAATGAAAAAACCCCGCAGGCAAAATTATAAAACACAAATGAAAGAAATTGACTAAGACACCATAAAACACAGAAATCTTCAGAGATGATGAATTGAATTGAGTTAGTATTGTTTAAATATCCATACTACCAAAGCATCTAACAGATTCAGTGCAATCCACATCAAAATACCATTTCATAGATTAAGAAAAAGAATGATAAAGTCCATATGAAAGCAAAAAATATCCCTGAATATCAAAAAAGTCTTCCACAGAAAGAACAAAGCTTTAAATATCGCAATATTTGATATCAAGAAAATTATAGAACTGTAGGAACTGAGACAGCATACTTCTGGCATAAAAACCTAAGCACAGATCAATGGACCAGAAAAGAGATGCCAGAAATAAACCCAAGTGTTTCTAGCCTACTGATGTTTGTTAAAGGCACCAAAAGCATAAGATAATGGACATCCCCTTCAATAAATAGTGCTGGACTAACATAAATATAATAGTAGTAGGGAACTTCAATACCCTACTGTTAAAATAGACAGATCAACTGAACAAAAAAAAAGTCAACAATGAAATACTTTAACTAAAGCAAACTTTTGAACATATGGACTTAATAGATGTCTACAGAGTATTTCACTCCACAAAGTCGGAATATATGTTCTCCTTAGCTGCTCACAGGTCATTCCTCATAACAGACCACATGCTAGTTCATAGAGCATATTTAAGTAAATGCAAAGAAATTTAAGTTATCCCCTGTGTACTGTCAGACCATAGTTCCTCTAAAGTGGAGCTCAAGAACAACAACAACAACAAAATTCCAAGATCCTCACAAACACATGGAAATTGAACAACACTCTACTGGGAAAACAATGGGTCTAAGAAGAAATTAAAAAAGAAATGAAACAATTTCTATAATTAAATGATAATGCCAATGCCAAATACAGGAACTTATGGGACACAATGAAAGCAGTTCTATGAGGGAAATTCATAGTAGTGAATTTTCATATTAGGAAAATAGAGAGTTCAAATAAATAGCCTAATGTTGAACCTCAAACTGCTAGAAAAAGAGAAGCAAGATAAACCCAAAGCTCATATAAGGTAGGAAATTATAAGGATTAGAGCAGAAATTAATGCAATAGAAGCTAGGAGAATGATACAAAAAAAATCAACAAATTGAAGAGTTGTTTTTTTTTGAGAGAATACATAAAATTGACAAGCCTGTAGCCAACTTAAGGAGGGAAAAGGCTAAAATCCATGCAATCATGAATGAAAAGGTAGAAATCACCACAGATCCAGCAGACATTCACAGGATAATAAACGCTTACTTTGGGAACTTTTACTCCAATAAGATAGAAAACATGGAAGAAATAGATTCCTAGACAGATATGAACTTCCAAAGTTGAACGAAAGAGCTACAAAAATGCCAAACACATCAATATCAATATGTGAAGTTGAAAATGTAATTAAAAACCCACTGAATGATGACTACTGCTAAATTTTACAAGACTTAGAGAAGAGTTTATGCCATTACTGCTCAGACTTTAATGAAGTCAAAAGTGAATCACATCTCCAAAGTTCGTTCCTGGAAGCAATCATTATATTGATTTCAAAAGCAGAGAAAGATATAACCAAAAAAAGAACTATAGACCAATTTCTCTAATGAGCATTGATGGAAAAGTCCTCATTACGATACTGGCAAACAGAATATAGAAGATCATTTAGAAGAACGTACACCCTGAGCAAGCTGTATTCATCCCAGGGATGCAATGATGGTTCAACATACGTAAGTCAATAAATGTAATACACTATATTAACAGAGTCAAGGAAAAAAGCAAATGGTCATTTCAGTAGATGCAGGAAAAATATTTGACAAAATCCAACATCCATCATGATTATAACCCTACAGAAAACTGGAATAGATGGTGTTCTTTCAAATTGATAAAAGCTGTTTATGAGAAACCAATAGTCAGCATAATATTTAATGGTCAAAAACTGAAACCTTTCATGCTAAGGTCAGAAAAAAGACAAGGATGTCCACTATCATCACTCCTATTTCAATACAGTGCTGGAAATATTAGCCATAGCAATTAGACAAGAGAAAAAAAAATAAAAAGAATAAAGATAAGAAAGCAAGAGCTGATGAGATGTTCCTGTATATAGAAGATTCTAAAACTTAGCCACAAGGATGATAAATTTAATTGTCAAATTTAATAGCTGGATACAAGGTCAACACTCAAAAATCCATAGCCTTCTTTATACATGAACAATGGACTCACAGAAAGATAATTTAGGGAATCAATTCCTTTCACAATAGCATCCAAAAGATTAAATATCTAGGAATCAATCTAACAAAGGAAGTGAAAGTCTTCTACTTTGTAACTACAGCATTCTGAAAAGACAGATCAAAGAGGATATCAAAAAATGGAAAGGCATTCCTTGTTCCTGGGAGGAACAGCTAATATTGTCAAAATGGCTATACTCCCACAACTGTTATACAGATTCAATGCAATCCTGACTGAAGACCCAACAGCATATTTCACAGAGCTAGAGAAAATAATTCAAAAATTCTTCTAGAACCACAGGAGACCTAGAATAGCCAAAGCAGTTCTAGGCAACAAGATCATGGCAAGGAGTATCACAATCCCCAATTTGAAATTATAATACAAACCACTGGGATGAAAACAACATGTATTAGCAAAGAAACAGGCCCCAAGATCAGTAGAACACACTAAAAGATCCAGAAACAACCCCAGATATACTAAGCCACTTCATCTTCGACAAATGAAACAAATCCCCTCAATAAAGATGGCCTTTTTAACAAATGGTGCTGGAAAAATCGGGTTTCAACTTGCCAAGATTAAAACTAGATCTCTCTCTTTCACCATAAATCAAACTAAAATCAAAATGGATTAGAGACATAAATATTAGAATAGAGACACTAAACTTGATCGAAAATAGGTTAGGTAGAATGGGAGAAACTGGAATAGGGAGACTTTATGAGCAAAACCTCAGTAGCATGGGAACTAGCGGAAAGAATCAACAAGTAGTATCTTATTTATTAAAAAGCCTCTGCATAGCAAGAGAAACTACCAACAGATCAAAAGATAATCTACAGTATGAGAAAAAATTTTTATCAGCTGTGTCTAAGAAAGGACTATTATCTGGAGTATATAAAAATTTTTTTAAAAAAATCAGTCCCTCAAATTTAAAGACCTAATTCAAAAATGGGCATCTGAAATGAACAGACACTTTTCAGATGAAGAATTACAGGCAGCTAAGAAACATAAGAAGAAATGTTCAACATTGCTGGTCATTTGAGAGATGCAAATGAAAACAACATTGAGATTTCATCTCACTCCACAAAGAATGGCTCCCATTATGAAATCAGCAAACAACAAATGCTGGTGGGGCTGTGGGGAGAAAGGAGCCCTTCTTCACTGTTGGTGGGAATGTAAACTATTGCAACCACTGTGGAGATCATTGTGGAGATTCCTTAAAAACCTAAGATTAGAGGTCCCATTTGATCTTTCTATTTACCTACTAGGTATATACATGAAAGAATTAAAAGAATCATACCACAGCGATATATGTGCTCTCATGTTTATAGCACCATAGTGTATAATAGCTAAATCTTGGAAACAGCCCAAATACCCACCCACTGATGACTAGAGAAAGAAGATGTATTTTAAAAAAATAACATGTAATATTACTCAGCCATAAAGAATGATAAATTTGAGTCATTTATGCTCAGATGGACATACCTTGAGGACATACTCAAATAGGACACAGTTATGTAAATATCATGTTTTCTCTAGTATGAAAAACTGAAGATGTAAATGAATGCCAAAATGTAGGATTGGTAATGTGAAATAGGAAGAAAATGTGCAAAAGGAAAAGAGAAATGGTGGGTAGGGGAAAGTAAAGAAGGGAAAGAAAACATTTCATCATTGAAAAAAAGGAAACAAAGCCTACATATACAGGGGATGGAGTTGTAGGGAGGTTAGGGGAAAGGGGAAAAAGAATATCAAGATGTGTCATCTACACTAACAAATTCTCCATGTTGAATGTGACCATAATGTATGTATAAAATGTACCAATAACATCAATTTTAAAAAATAAATAGAAACAAGATATAACTGCGGGAGAAAAGTGGATCACCACATACAGAAGGTTCAAACCTGACCCTTATATTTCACCATATAAAAATTAAATCACAGATATACATGTAAGACCTGAAATTCTGATACTACTGGAAGAGAAGATAGAGGAAACATCTCAAGATATTGGCATAGACAATCACTTTTTGAATATGAGCCCAGACGTATAGGAAGCAAGAGCAAAATGGGACAAATGACATTATATCAGATTAGAAAACTTGTGCGTGGTGGAAAAACAATAGCCAGAGTGAATATTTATAATATATAAGGGATTCAATATACTTAAAACAAAAAAGTTAAAAATGAATGAATAAAATGAACAGACACTTCTCAAGAGAAGAAATACAAATGGTTAACTGATACATGAAAAATACCTAAAAGTCTCAGCCATCAGAAAAATACAAATGAAAACTGCAATGAAATATTTTCTGATGTCAATTAGAATGGCTAGTATAAGAAACAAAATACAGTAAATGTTAATACCTAAGGAAATATGAATTCTTGTGTACCTTTGGTTGCAATATAAGTTAATGCAGCCATTTTCAAAAAATAATAATGAAGATTCCTCACAAAACAAAAAATAGAAGACTATATGATTCAGCAGTCTTATTTCTTGGCATATATTAAAGGAAATGAAATCAGTATATCTTACTTACACACCACTACTTATTGGGAGCATTATTCACAATCAGTAGAAGAGAGAATCACCTTAGGTGCCCACCAACACCTAAAGGAATGAATAAAAGTGGATGCTTGACATAATTAAACATTAGTCAGCCATAAAGAAGAATGAAATACTGTCACTTGCAGAATAGTTGAAAGGGAGGACATCAGGTTAAGTGAAACAATCTAGAACCAAGAAGACAAATACTTCATGTTTCTTCTCACATGCAGAAGTTGTTTAAGTCAAATGGAAGCAAATAGAGATTATTAGAGTTTGGGCAGTAGGGGAAGGGGGGCAAAGAGAGGCTGGATTCAGTCAGTACACACTATATGAAAGTATTAAAGTAACACACTGAACCCCTTTCATAGGAACAATTAGCTCACTATAATAAAAATTGAAGGAACAGTAACAAAAGACAAGATATTCTCTTTTTTTGTTTTAAGTTTTTTTGAGACAGAGTCTCGCTTTTGTAGTTCAGGCTGGTCCTGAGCTCAGCCTCAAACTCACATCACAGCAATCCTCCCGCCTCTGCCTCCCAAGTGCTGGGATTACAGGTGTGAGCCACCACGCCCGGCACTGTGGTATGTGGTTCTGATTGCTGCTGGGCATGAGTCTCCACACCTAGTGTGGTATGTGGTTACTGAGGATTGAACCCGGTCCTTGTGCTTGCAAGACAGACGCCGGAACCACTGAGCTAAACCTCCGGCCCCAAGATATTCTCTTAATTACATATTTCTTCCCTTTTTCCCATTTCAGAGACTTCCCACATATATTTTTCCCTACCCAGTGTGCATTGGTGATTATATAAGGTTTTTACATGTCCCCTGCATTTTCAACGGGGTTTGGAATAAGGCTGTCTTGAATTCTAGTTCCTACTGAACCATAGACTGACTAACTGTAGAGGAAAATCATGATGAAAAAAAATTTAAGAATGCATTTTTTAAAAATTTAAAACTTTATTGGTACATTATGAATACACATCATCATCACATTCAACATTGAGAGTTTGTACCAGAATACGACATGACTTGATTCTCATTATTTCCCTTCCACCCACTCTGCAACTCCCCCACCCCCATATATATAATCTTTGTTTATTTTTCTTTATTACTGTCACATTCTTTTTCCCCTCATTATTTACCCCCACACCCTCTTTCCTTTTAAATATTTTCTATTTAACAATATCAACTATACTACTACGACTCATTTATAACTTCATTTTTTCATACCAGAGAAAAGATATATTTACACATCTATGACCTATTTACTTCACTTATGAGGATGTCCTCAAGGTACATCCATTTGAGTATGAATGACTCAATCTTATCATTTTTAATGGCAGAGTAATGCTCCATTCTATAAAATAACCACATCTTCTTTATTCAGTCTCTCGTTGATGGACATTTTGGTTGTTTCCAAGAATTAGCAGTCACAAACTGAGCTGCTAAAAACATGGGTGAACATATGTTGCTTTGATATGAATTTTTTAATTCTTTTGTGTATATACCTAGCAGAACAGTGGCCAGGTCAAATGGAACCTCCAATCCTAGCTCTTTGAAGAATCTCCACACTCATCTCCACAGAGGTTGTACAAGGCTACATTCCCACCAACAGTGGAGAAGGGTTCCTTTTTGTCTGCAGCCTCAGGAAACCATCAACAGACTCGTGCCTGTGCCTGCTTCAGGTTGCTGCTGTGGAAAGTGAACCCTTAGACTAGATAGGAGAAAGCTAGATAGGAAGGGTGACTTGGAAATGACTAAGGCCTGAAAAGCCATTCTCATTTTATATCAGAAATTGTACCTAAGTGATGGCCACAAATTGTTTCTAATCAGTTGTGGGTTCTTTTGCTCAATACAGATAGAAATGAGGAATGGGCAACATATAGCTTTGCTAGGTGCTTTGAGATTTGAGACGTGGGCCTTAGCACTCAGTGTTACACTCTGGGCCTTCAAGTTGTCAGTCACCAACATCTGAACCACAATAGTAATATTTGGTGCTGTCCGTCAATACTGCCTGATGCTGTTAATTGCCACTACTGCTGGTCAATGCTGTATACTGTCAATTGACTCAGTCAAT
>PVIR01027495.1:12009-22912 GCA_004026965.1 Petromus typicus | reverse complement strand
TCCAGCAGGCCCTTTGCTGCAGCCCGGGCCAGAACATCTTTCACAGACACGGCCTCAGATGGGTCCCGCTGCAAGGGAAGGGGCACCATTAACCTAAGAGGCGGCTCTTACAGTATGCAGCGAGCCATGAAAATAGAGTATCTATTACACTAAAACAATTGGTTTTCAGGCCTCGGTCCCCACGCAGCTCACAAGCCTCGTTAGTAATAAGAATCACACTGCTACTTTCTGTGGTTAGGGCAGATGCTGACCAGCTGCTTGGCGAGGTGAGCTGGGAGGGCAGAGAGCGTCCCGGAGTGCGGAGGGAAAAAGGGTTATGGCTTCCGCACAGTGCGGCTGCCCCTGCACCCGCCGTGAGCGCGCGAAGGGCCCCGCCTCCTCCTGCAGCTCCGGGGGCTTGTTGTGTCCCAACTCCAAAGCAGGACACGGACTGGGGCTTTTCTTTTCCTTACCTCTCTTGTTAAAATAGAAACAAAACAGCCATTGGTGGTCTCCGACGGTTCCATTCTGAAAAACTTATCAGTAGACAAATGGATTTCTTTGACGGACCCCAGGGGTAGAACAGGAGGGCTGAGCCTGCCACACAAAGGAGCAGACATCAGCAACAAGTCTTCCTCCCCAAGACGGAAAGAAGACAGTCTGCAACTAAACATAATTCTGCTTCACTGATCACTTAAAAATTAAGAGCGCTATTTCATATGGGCTCATAATTTATCATACTCCCCGAGTTCTCTATCTTTAAACAACTATGCTAAAATAAAAAACTTTTAACATATTAAAAACTTCCCCAGGTCACTAATTAAAACATCAAACCACGTAAATACGTGTAACAATCACAAATCTCTTACTCCAAATTTCTTACTTTGCATATTATCAAAATACAAAATACATGCTTTCTTCTTTCAGGTTACTTTTCATACAGTTACAGTATAAAAACATGTATCATTTAAACTACATTTTTCTCCCAATCGCTTTTGGGATGTTAGTGGATGAGTTCTATAGTTCAACAAAGTACATAACAAAAGACTCATGTCAAAAATAGGTCCCTTGGGGGCCAGGGAGTTAACTCAGTGGTTCTGGCGCCTGTCTTGCAAGCACAAGGGCCAGGGTTCGATCCTCGGTAACCATATATCATACTGGGTGTGGAGACTCACGCCCAGCAGCAATCAGCACCACAAACCACAGTGCCGGACGTGGTGGCTCACGCCTGTAATCCCAGCACTCGGGAGGCAGAGGCAGGAGGATTGCTGTGATGTGAGTCTGAGGCTGAGCTCAGGGCCAGCCTGAACTACAAAGAGAGATCCTGTCTCAAAAAAAAAAAAAAAAAAAAAAATAGGTCCCTTAATCACTTATGCATGTTTACAATAAAAATTTGGTTTTTATATTTGATTTCTCACTTAATGTAAATTAATCTATGAATAAATGATTCTTTTTTATTTCCAGTACCAGAGATCGAACTTACAACCTTGTGCTTGTGAGGTAAGCACAGCACCAGTGCACTAAATCCCTTGCCCCTGATTCTTATATTTCCTTGTATTTAGGATTAAAACATTTAATAAGTCAAAGCAAGTAAAATTAATGCTCATGTATCAAAATAATTAAGAAATCTTTTAAAATGATTTTTGTCAATTTTGAAATTTAAAACCAGTTTTGAACTTACATGTATTCATTATTTGCCTACACAATGCAAAGTACATGGATAAAACATTAATCCTCTTAAATAGTCTACAGTTTAGTTGAGGAAATCAATTAGCTTGCAATAATGTTAAGAGCAGATGTAAATTCTGAGTAGCAAGAAAACTATGTAGAAAAGCAGGGTGAGACACAATTAATTCTAGCCATGGGAGACAGCAGATGTGAATTGACTTCGAGTGGAAGGAACACTGATGCTGTGTCCTGAAGAATAGTGCTTGGGGTGATTTTGACAGAAAGCAGGAAGAAAAACACAAATTGGAAAAACATATGCTCAACTACAGCAAGTGTGTCCAAGAGGCCAGGGCATTGGGTAAGGAGAGAGGGGAGGGGCAGACAGACACTGTATGCGGACAGTCTGCCCAATGATGGTGCCAGTACAGGGAGCAAACAGGTTACATTTGGCTCATACCCACAGGCCCCTGCTTTAGGCGCTAAGGGTAAACTCTGGGATTCAGAAGGGTAGGCATAAAGGAGGAAATTAGTAACCCTCTCATTATGCATCTTTGGATTATTTTATTCTATATATAAATGTAAATAAGTTTTTAAGACTAACAAAAATATGTTTAAGAAAGCTTTTTAAAAACTATAGTAATTTGGGCCAGGGATTTAGCTCAGTAGTTCTGGAGCCTGCCCTGCAAGCATAAGGTCCCGGGTTCGATCCCTGGTAACCACATACAGTAATGCCCAGCACAGTGACTCACACTCACCAGCAATCAGTACTACATACCACAGTGCCAGGTGTGGTAGCTCATGCCTGTAATTCCAGAACTTGGGAAGCAGAGGCAGGAGGATTGCTGTGAGTTTGACGCTCACCTGTATTAAATAGTGAGCTCAGGGCCAGCCTGACCTACAAAGCAAGACCCTGTCTCAAAAAAAAAAAAAAAAAATTTAAAAAAAAAATATAGTGATTAAAGCAATGTTGTATGGTATAGAAATAGCCAGAAATCAATGGAGTAAAATTATAGACTCAAATAGATGTATAAATGGGATAAAATATCAAAAAAGATGACTTTTAAAGTGGCAGCTGGGGGTGGAGCAGGGAAAGATACTTTGGAGAAAAAAATAAAGATTGATCCAAACTGGGCTTGGTGGTGTACACCTGTAATCCCAGCACTCTGGAAAACCAAGGCGGGAGAAATGTAAATTCAAGCCCAAACTGGGCAATTTAGTGACTTAATGAAACTTCTCTCAAAATAAAAACAATCAATCAATGAGTCAGTCAGTGGTTAGGTGAATAACGCAGTGTGAAGGCCTTGGGTTCAATCCCCAGTACGAGAGAGGGAAAGCAACAATGTGAAAGTGAGAGAGAAGAAAGAGTCAATCCATATTTTATTTCTTCATCAAAATGAAAATCAGATCAATCTTTTAAATAAGAAAAGATATAAAAAGGGTAAAAGAAAACTAGCAAAAGGATTTTTAAATTGGGTATTAATTTATCCTAAAGTGAAGAAGTTATAAGAAAAGATTAATATAACTACACAAAAATATGAAATTTCTGTATATTTTTTAAAATTTAAAAAGTATTTAATAATAAAATGACATGGGGAATAGAAAAGGGGAAAGGCTGATTGACAGACTCTAAACTGTAGTTAAGGAGAAGTTCTATGTGCTATTGCTCAGGAACATGACTACAGGTAATAGCAGTATACATTTCAAAAAGCTAGAAGAAAAGATTTTGTGTGGTGTTGATTTTGTTCAATACCTGAGATGGAACTTACAACTTTGCACTTACAAGTCAGGCAGCACTGCCAATGAGCTAAAACCTCAGCCCCTTAGAAGAAAGAATTCTGAAAGTTTTTGCCATAAAGAAGTAATAAATGCTCAAGGAGACAAATATAGTTACCTCTCCTATAATATATACATGTATTAAAACATGGTTCTGCTGTGATATGTACTTTTATGTAGTAAAGAAAAATAATTTTAAAATTCAACAAAAAAAGATAAACAATCTAAACATATTTGTAATTTATATGAAAGCAACTAATATCAGAACAGAGAAGAAAAAGATTATCTACTTGAAATATTGGCAAAGTACATGAGCATACAATTTACAAATTAGTAAAAATAGTGACAGTTAAACATTATTGAACATTTACAACGTGCCAAGTATTGTTATGTATTTTGTTCAATGTTATACAGCCAATCTCCAAGGAGACCCACTGAGGTAGGCAGTATCACTGACTGTATTTAAATCACATCTCCCTTGTTTCTGTCCACAATACCCCTTCCACTTACCCATGAGAGCACAGGAGCCACAGCTGTTACCCAGCTTGTTTTAGTGCCTTATCTTGAGATGTTAAATCTCTCATGACACGGCCCTCCTCATTCAGGACAAGGCAGTTTGCTAAGAAGTCTTGAAGAAAGCTCTTCCGGAACTGCATACCTTTCCCCCTCCCTCTCCTTCTAACCTCCCCTCTCCCATTGGGACTGATAAATTACCCACCAAAATATTACTTTCCTAAATCTGTTTTCCTGTAGTTTCACAAATGCTGAGTTTTTTTAGCCTTGCAAATCTTTACCCATCTGAAGGCAAAAAAGGCGAGATTTCACTGTTGATTAAAAGTTCACTTCTTTATTAGTGAGGCCAAGCATGTTTCTCGCTTACTGATGATGCAGAAAGAGTCCACAATACAGGTCCTTAAATATTTTCTCAAGTAGTCCCTTCTAAAGAAAATATTTCTTCTCTCTTGTCCCTTCATCATTTCTATGAATCTTAAAGCTCATCCATAAGTCATGAAATCATATTAAGCCAGACTTTCTCACTAGGTAAACATGGTCTAGACAAAGAACTAGTAAGAAATTCAGCATTTTCCCATAAATCAAACAAGATAAATCTACAGATTCAAAAAATTAATGGAAATCTCTATACTTAATAGCAAAAATGTCTAAAATGTATGTAAGATAATATCCTAGAAATAATGTCTTTTGCAACTATTTAAACATGAAGAGGGCAGAAACATAGTTCAGTGCTGCTGCACCTGCCCGGTAAGCCCAAGGCCCTGAGTTTGATCCTGGATACTGCAAAACAAAAAAGAAGAGAAAAGAAAAAGAAAAAGTACTGAACATGAAGGGAAAAAAAGGTTAAAAATAATCTTTAGGAGATGAACAAGATATAAGTCACCCAAAAAACGTCTCAGGCAAACAAAGTCAACAAGAAGGGAGCAGAGGCTGTGATCCATGCATCCACTAGGAGTCAGCAGAAGGAAAGTCCTAAGCTAAAAGCTAAAAGAAGAGCTTACAGCCTGAAAGGAAAGTTAAAAACTAGAAGGGAGGTTTAGAATCCCTTCGTCATCATCAGTCTTGAGGAACTAATCAGCATCACTAATCTGAGAGCTACTCCGAACCTCAAAGGCGCACAGCTCTTCCCGTCTCTCCCTACTTCACTGCAGCATTTTACCATGAGGCTACTGGAAACCTCATGCTATTTTTACCCCTATCCTGGTGGTGCCAAAGGACTGAGGAAGTGTTGTCTTCAGACACTACACATCCAGCTTTCAGGCTCCTTCTAACAGCAATTTATATGCATACATGTATCCAGGTGAAATCTGGACCCAGTTTATCCAGAAACCTATCAAGTCAAAGAGAAAATGCTTTTAACAATAACTGAAGAATCTTTTTATGTATAAGAAAATGTTCATGTGGCTAGGAGTGGTGGTACACTCCAAGTGCTGAAAGGCTGAAACAGGAGGATCACCTAGAGTTTGAGGACAGCCTGCGCAATGGTGAGTTCAAGGCCAGCCTGAAGCCTGAACTGCACAGTGAAATCCTATCTGAGAGAGAGAAAGCGAGAGAGAGAGAGAGAGAGATCATTTCAAGGTACAGGATGTTCATGCAAAGCCACTACAGAATCTAAACTTGTAAAAAGAAGTTAATTAGGCTATTTGGTCAAATTAACAAAAAGAAAGACTATACAGCTTTGAAAATCACATTTTCATTACCAAAGATGTTTGAATTGCATAGAATCCTTTGGTTACCTGTAAGGTTGCACTTTAACCCCATGATCTTGAAATTCCAATGCTTTCTTAACAACAATTTCGTTTTCTTCTGGATAAACTGAGCATGTGCAGTAAACAACTGCTTGCGCTTTGGTAACTATAATGACAGAAGATAGAGTCAATGCAATGGCCCCATTAGCAAGCCAAGGCACATTTACTATGCTTCCAGATATTTATTTGCTATGAATAATACCAGGGTTTTTTGTTTATTTGTTTTATACTTTGAGACAAGGTCTCGCCATGTTGTTCAGCTGGCCTTGAACTCACTGTGTGGCCCAGGCCGACCTCAAACTCATGAGCCCTGCCTCAGCCTTCTGAATGCTGTGACTACAAGTGTGTGCAACCCACTCTGCGTTATCAGGTTTTGATGGGAATGACTTCACTGTGGCTCTCCTTCAAAGCATGAGTTGTATTAATGATGTAGTCTATAACCAATAATTAAAATACATCCAACTGGACTGTACAAAGACTGAAAATTCAATCTATGTTACTAACTGGTTCCAAACACAAAGAAATACTGGTGCTGCCATGACCTTGATGCTTTCCTCCATGTTCTGTCATTTCATTGGTTTGAAGACTCTGTTCCTCAATGCTGCGTGAACCTTGGAAAATTACTCATAGTCTCAAACCTTTCATCTATAAAATGATTTACAACTGTGACCGGAAACTCACGAACATTCTGTTACTGAGCTCCTACCACATGCTGGGCACAGTCCTGAGTGTGGGACACATAGGAGAGCAACAAAGACAAAAGTCCCCACCACATGTAGCTCGCTGGCCAGCGCAGCACAAAGACAGTGAAACAGAAAAACACAGAAGCAGCAGGTGATAACATGGGGTTGAGGCACATTTTGAGGGAAACGCAAGGAAACAGGGACAGTGGGGAGTTGACAGAAAAGGCAGTGGGAGCATCCCGATGTACAGGGACTTGGAGGCCGCAAAAACAGCAGCTAAGTAAGGCGGGAAGGCAAAGGCTGGGTTGAGAAGGGACAGAAGTAGGGGCCGGCATGGAAGCTGGCAGAGAGACGGAGGCTGCAGCAGCCATCTGAGGGACATCACGATTGGACAGGGCAGTGACAGTGGAGGTGGCCAGGACCAAATGTAGAACTCACTTCATCTGCTCACGCTGGCTATGGGTGTGGAAGAGGAAGCATGGATGACACTCCGGGCTTACGCTTGAGTAAGTGGAAGGTGACATGGCATTCACATGGAAGTGCTGTGTAAAAAAGGCACTTCCTCGGTGGAAGATCAGATTTTCTATCTGGACCTATAAGCTTTGAGATGCCTGCTAGTAACTGCAGGAGATGTCAGGAGGCAGCTAGAGATACAGGCCTAGAGTCAGCATAGGAAAAATAAATGTGGGAGTCGCACAGAGGTGTTTAAAACTGTGGACTGGATGAGATCACTACGGCAGTAAAGCATGGACAAAAAAATGATCCAAAGTGCAAGCCGTGGCACACTCCAATGCAAAAGAGGCTGAGATCAGGAGACCCAGCGGCCCAGGAGTGGGAAACAAAGCAGATGCATGTCTCTGGAGATGGAGGCTGGAAGAAGGAAGGAAGAGGTGTGGCCGTCACCGTGCCTCGAGGTCCAAAGTGGGTCTGTCAGCCTGGGGTTACTGTGGGTCCCCACGAGACCAGCACCCTGGCGGGAATGAAGATGTGTTGCTAACAGGCTTCTTAAACTAGAGGAAAAATTTAGAGAAATACTGTTCTCAGAGAAAAGGCAATTTCCTGGCAAAGGGCTGCGAATTCTGGAGAGCTCAGCCTGGACCACGAGGAAGAGCACCACAGGGACGGAGAAAGGGAGCAGAGAGTGACCCCCGCCCCTCCCCAGGTAAAGGGTCTGAAGAGAGCAGTTCCCACTCTTCCAGAGTAGTAGTGAGCTTTGGAGGGCTAAGGAACTAGGGAGCCTGGCCTCTTATTACTGTGACCCAACAAGGCAAAGGAAGCTAAGAGAAATTTCATAAAGGATTAAATAAAAAAATACATATAAATACTGTGGACAGCAAGGTGCCTGACTAATAATGACTGATCAATAAAGGTTCAAATATTTTTAAAAGTATTTTCACAATAAGAAGACCGAGAATAACTGTCCGTAAATGGTTAAATTCAAATAGAGCTTTCAGCCATTTCTTTCAAAAATTGGAGACTAATTCCTAATTACACACTTTTCCCAAGATGGTTTTGTTTTACAACTTGATTTACACCATGTCTTCCAGGAAACTATCATAATCTTGAAGACTGGGGCTGGGGATTTAGCTCAGTGGTTCCGGCGCCTGTCTTGCAAGTGCAAGGGCCCAGGTTCGATTCCCCGGTAACCATATATCATACCAGGTGTGGAGACTCACCCCAGCAGCAACCAGTACCACGTACCACAGTGCCGGGCGTGGTGGCTCACACCTGTAATCCCAGCACTCGGGAGGCAGAGGCAGGATTGCTGTGATGTGAGTTGGAGGCTGAGCTCAGGGCCAGCCTGAACTACAAAGAGAGACCCTGTCTCAAAAAAACCTAAAAAATAATAATAATAATCTTGAAGACTGCCAAATATGTTTACTGGCATCATGAAAGAGCTTTCATCATTAAATCCTTTTGCTTTTCATAATTCTTTCCAAAGACTTCTTTAAGCTTTAAATATTCAATTAAAATTTAATAAAAATATATTAGTAAAAAGTTACTGAAGTTAAATATTGAAGGTTTTTCTTATATGAGAAATCTAAAGTATAAATAATTTAACACCAAAATAAGAGAGAGATAATAGGATACAGATAGACCTTTTGCAACTAGAAGAAGAGGGATGAGGAAGAGGAAGTAAAAACGAGTACGCTGGGATCTGTATATGTACCAACTCCCCAAGATGAATGTATTCATTATGTTTTACAAACACGTACTAATAAAAAATAAGCTGCTGACTTCCTGATCTTCCAACCAATTTACTTCAATGGCTCACATCTATACTATTATACTCAAAACGGCTATGTATCAGCAATATCACCAAAGGGCCCACTTCCTCTATGCTGTTGTGCCATATTCCTCCTACATATATGTCTTTATGTATTGAAGTGTCAAAAGCCACAGACTGATCTTGGAACCTTTGTCAGGATTTATTCACATTCATCAGCCCGACACCCAGCCTAAGCTCTGATCCAGCATAAGCACCTGATAAACATCCTTGGAACTACTGGGAGTTGATTAGCTCTTCAGATATATATAGATTTCTGTGTCCACTGCTGGAAATGCAGTAGCACTCAAAATATGAATGGTACTCAATCCAAATGGAGTGACCGAAGCAGTGATATAAGTCATCCTGAAAGAGCCTTCTTATTCAGACTTCAAGACAGCAGTGCTTTGACTGGACTGACATCTTTCCGTCCTCAGCTCACCACTAAAGAGGTAAGAGCTGGAATACAGTGTGCACTGCACAGAGCTCTTAGGAGTGGGCAGAATGAAAACAGAAGAAGTGTCTACCTCAAGTAAGACAGCGAAGGATGAAAGGTACAATTACAGACGTCCAGAATCATTTCACCTCAGCAGTAAGATAATTAAATTACACTAGCAAACCCATGTTTCACACAGTAAGGCATATATTTTTAAAGACTTAGATAAAATTGATAAAAATAAATATTTGTTTTGCGAAGGTACTAAAACTGAATGTTCTGGAAAATTTGATTAAGTTCACACTTAATCATGTTTCCAAGATTAAGACTGTACTTTAACAGGATTGTCAAGAGCAGTCATGACACACTTACATTTCATTGCATGTGATAGCTGTTCAAATTGCTGTTGAGCAAGAACCTGCAGCTTATCTTCTGATGTGCCTCCTTGGGAGAGATCTTTCAGTAAATCTGTGTCTAAATTTTAAAAAGGAAATAAATATCTTTCAATATATTCCTGTGAAGTGCTTTCACTTTTATCACGTTATTTTCCAATTATTTTGCCTACTAGTTAAAATTTTCATTGAAAATACCTATCAACTAAAGAGATTATGTTAAAATGTCAACTTAACATTAATCAAATTGTGATTAGTTGTTGTACTGTTTTTCAAAAAAGAGCAGAGAAAACATATATTATTTTTCTTCAAGTCTCTATGAAATAGGCACCCAAGTAACTATGTCAGTCAATTGGGCATAGAAGAGAGAAGGGAATCAATCTGGAGATGAATACAGAAAAGAGAAAATAAAATTTATGTCCCAAAAACTGATGGGCTATACTCAGCAATATCAATAGTTATATTAACTTAGAAATTAAAACAAGTACCTTCATATTCATTTAAAATGAATTCTACTGGATTACTAACACCCACTCCTGAGCACCGGGGCAGCAGCAAGATCACTTTAACTTTCTGTAACCTCTGGTCCTTTGATTCAATGTTAACAAATGTCTCATGAAGTATTTCAATATCTGGAAGAAAAGAAAATAACCCCCAAATTAGTGTAAAATATTAATTTAAAATCTGAATTTAGCATGCAACTATATATTCATTTTAAAATCTCCAAACTCATAAAAACTTATTGTGATATAGTTAGAGAAGAGGATTATCCTCTAATAATATCCCAAAGTCAGTGCAGGAGTTTTCTTAATAAAGTGTCTTCACCTGAGAGAAAGATTTTGAAACTGAAAATTAAAGTTTTTCTCTTAAATTATGGTTCAAGTTACAGTAGAAGAAGACAGTGGGGGAAATAGGCTTTGGAAGCAGAAAGACTCAAGTTTGTGTTACCAGGGATAAAACCCAGGACCTTGTGCTTGCTAGGCAGGTGCAGAACCACTGAACTCCACTACACCCCCAACCCAGAAAGAATCAAGTTTGACCCTGAACTTCACTATCTACTGCTTGTGTGTCCTAATCTCTGTAAGCCTCACCTTCTTATGCATAAAATGGGATGGTTTCCTTACATTTATCATGGCCGACACCGAGACAAAGTAGTTAAGCATAGGGTGGGATCTCATATGCAGTGAATGTGCTCCCAATTTATCCCCTTTTATATTCTATCATTCCTGGAGATATCAATGAGTATCAAGAGCATTTAAAAGGCACAGTCTAAGGTGCTGAACCCACACACTGGTGGGCATCAGTACCCAGCCCTCTCCGGACCTTCTGAGTCCATTTCAGAGTGTCTGCCTTGCTCAGGTTACAACCATCTGTGCCCCTCCCTTAAGGCCACCTTGTGGGGAAGGGCAAGGTTACCAAAGAAACATGCCGTGGGTGGCCCTGGC
>PVIR01027495.1:0-11909 GCA_004026965.1 Petromus typicus | reverse complement strand
TCTCCCTATTCAGCCACCTGCCCTCTTTGTATTGGTGTATCCAGGTCACGGCCTTTAGATTTCTTTCCAAGGGTCATGACATTAAATGCTGTCTACATGATGACAAGTTCCAAATTTACATCTATACCCAAATGTGACAGCCACTGACACTTAAGCCAAACAGGCATCCCACATCTGACCTGTCCCAAACCTAACTTCCGTAGTCCTCCTTTCTCAGGAAAGGGCAGCCTCGGCTTTTCTGCTGAATAAACAACATCCTTCACGGATCTCACCCTTGTGTCCTGCCACAGCAGCTATGTAGTCCAGTCAGTACACACCCAGTCTGGACATATCCTTTCTCACAACCTCCACGCCTCCATCTGGCAGGCGTCAGAATCACACCTGGCCTGTGTGCAGACTCCAGAGTAACCAAATGCTCTGACAGTCCTCTGCTCAAGTCCTGTGATGCAGTCCCATCTCATCCGAAGTACAAGCCCTTCCTCTGGCGCAAAACACCTGACTTTTGGGGCCGGGGAGTTAGCTCAGCGGTTCCGGCGCCTGTCTTGCAAGCGCAAGGGCCCGGGTTCGATTCCCCCGGTAACCACATAACAATACTGGGTGTGGAGACTCAACCCAGCAGCAACCAATACCACATACCACAGTGCCGGGCGTGGTGGCTCACGCCTGTAATCCCAGCACTCGGGAGGCAGAGGCAGGAGGATTGTGATGTGAGTTTGAGGCTGAGCTCGGGCCAGCCTGAACCATAAAAAAGCGAGACCCTGTCTCAAAAAAAAAAAAAAAACACCTGACTTTTGTCCCAACACATCTTGTGACCTCCTCACACTGCACCCAGCCTCCGACTGTTCCTGGAACTCACTAGCAAGCTACAACCTCAGGGCTTTTCCTCTCTCACAACACACTCCATGTGTGTTACTCCTCTTTCACCCAGGACTCCGGCAAGGCTTCACTAGAGGTCCCCCCAACACTCCTGTATCAAAAGGCTCCGCCTGACCACTACCTGCAATAATAGAGCAACCTCTGCGCAGCACGCTTTTCCACTGACCTACTATTTTCTTCACAGTGTACATTTTTCTGCCTGTTTATACTGCAAGCTTCATAAGGACAGAGACGTCAATTCACTGCTATAGCTCTGGTATAATATTAAATGACTAAATCATTAAAATTTCTTAGAGGATCACTCCTTTTATGGATAGTGTTCCTTCCCATCCCACCAACCCTCTTTGTCTTATAAGTTACTCTTCCTACTACTTAGAAGGTCAGTATTATGTTTGCAGGATTCATTCACATTTCCAGGTGTGGTGCTTGTTCCATTTGTATGAAATTCTACTGCACAGACAATGGGGTTATTTTTCCTTTAAGGCTATCACAAACATTATTCTATAGTTTGGATACAGTTTGTCCCTATTGGTTGTGTGTTAGAAGCTTACCCTCAGGGCAGTATTAGTAAGAGGGAGTGGAATCTTTCAGAAGCAATGCAGTAGGAAATGATGTGTCACGGCGGAGGTACACTGTCTCCTCCAGGATCAGTGAGGGGCTCCCTTTTTGAAAGTGGGTTATTACAACAGAATGGAACTTCTCCTTCATTGTCTCTGGCTTCTTCTCTCTCCATGTGACCTCTCCTGGCCTGTGTTCCCACAATTATACCATCACCATGTTGTGATGGAAGGATAGAGCCCTCGTTACAGCCCTCACAACTGGGCTATATGGTGAGACCTTGTCTCAAAAAAAAAGGGAAAAAAAATTATGATGAATGTCTAAATTTTTAAAATATTTAATAGAGTAAAAGATCGTACCATGAGACCTCCTCAAAATACTCCTTTTTCAAACACACTTATTCTATTTTTCTTGCCGCTTTCTGATGTAGTTATGGAAGTTTTCAGTTGCACTATCATGACTGTCTCAATGTCTTGAATCATTTCAAGGGCTTTATCTTTCATGGTCATTTGACTTTAGGAAGAGTGTCGCACGGTGCCACATTGGTAAGGATGCATCATAATGATTTTATTTGACACAAACTGCAGTTCCAGAGGCAATTTGTAACTAGAGTGTTATCGTGATGAAGGATGAAACCATTTGTTTATTTCTCAGGCCATTTTCTCCATGCATGTTTTGTTTTTTGGGTTTTTTCGGTCCCGGGGATTGAACTCAGGACACTGTGCTTGCCAGGTAGGCGCAGTGACCCAGAACTAAATCCCTGCCATCTTCATGCATTTCTTAAATGCTCCAATAAACCTTATAATATTCAGGGTTCATGGTAGTATTCCTAGGTACAAACTCAGCTCACACAATTCCACTAAGGTCAAAACACAACATCACCTGGAAGCTGAATCTTGACGGATGAGCTTTTTTTGCACAAGGACAACTCGGTGATTTCATGGAAAACTCTGAACTTTGGTCTCAAGATCCTAACTATATGCCTCAGTTTCATCACTTGTAATGGTGTTTCTTAAAAAGTTGGAAGCTGAAGCAGTAAAATCACACAACTCCAAGGAAATCAGTAAAATCTGTTGCTTTTCAGCAGTCAAAACTTATGACCAAATTCTGCACTCATTTGCCTCAAGTACAAATCTGATGTTAACATGCTTTGAAGGGAAGCATAGTTAATACATTATTACTAAAGTTCTACATGATGCTTCTTGTATTTGGGATCCCTGGCTTTCCCTTGGATGGCACTTAGCAGCAGTATTTGCCAAATTCATTGATCACATTGTATATACTCTCGTTTAGGGAGACAGAGGAGGATAATGTGCCTGGGGAGGAAAGGATGGGTGATTATGCAGGCATACATTCAACTTCAACTAATAAAACTGCTTTTCCCAACCAGTTATTCAAATGTAATTGCTGCCCACAGTGTTTGATGTTCTGGATGCTTCACCAGAGTTTTAATTTTAATCATGCTGGATTTTAATTGCATTTCCCTGATCACTAATGGAATTTGGCATTTTTATATGTTATCTTGTTTGACATCTGAATATCTTTTTTTGTGAACACCTGATTATGTCTGTCATACATTTTTGTATTAAAATATCGTTTTTATGTTGTTAATTTATAAGATTTCTTTATACACTGTCAATAAAAGCTCTTCATCAATTTGTGTACATCTCCTTGGCTTATCATTTTTGGTACCGGAAATTTAACTCAGGACCTTGCACTTGCCAGGTAGACATGGTGCTGCTGAGCCACATCTCTAGCCCCTCTGTGGTTTGCTTTTGCGCTCTTTTTATGCACAGAAATTTGTTTTTTAAACATTATAGGAAATGTTTATCGATTTATCAACCAATTTATCAACCACTTCTATAGTTAAGACTTTATGTGTACTATTTAAGAAATCTTAACCTACCTCCAGGTCATGACCATTTCTCTATAATAAATTCTAGAAGATTTTAGTGTATTGTTATGAAATGTCAATTTCATTTTTTTCCAGCACAATACCAAAAAGCTCATCTCTTCCTCAATACTCTGCAGTGTTACCTTAGTCATAAATGAAGTAACTCTATATATCTGGGTCTTTTTTGGACTCTGATCTGTTCTTCTGATCTATTTACCCAGCTACACACTGCCTAAAATACTGTGGTGTTTTAGGTTTTATCAAAACTTTCAGAGAAGGCCAGGTGTGGTGGCACACACCCATAATTCCAGCACTATGGAGGCTCAGGCATGAGGACTGCCATAGTAAGACACTGTCTCACTAAAATCAAAACCAAAAAAACTTACAGTGAAGAAAATTTTCCATCTTTCTTCTTCATCTTCAGTATTTTCAGAGGGTATGTTTGGCCTTCTGTATTACAAAAAGAAACAGATTTCCACAAAAATACTACTTGAATTTTTATTGGGATTGAATTGAACCTTTTTAGTGTAACTTAGAGAAAAATGTCATCTTTATAGAAAAATTGTCTTTCAGTTCATGAGCATGGTCCATTCCTTCATGTACTCAGGTCTCCTTCCTTTCAATAAAGTTCCACTGTCTTATAAGAATGTCTTACACTCTTTTGTTAGAAGCACTGTTAAATATTTCATGGTTTGTGATACTACCTTAAAAGATATCTGTTTTTAAAACTTCATTTTCAAATTTTATTGGTATATAGGAAAAATTGTATGCTAATCTTGTATCTAGTAACCTTGCAAATCACATTAATTCTAGTTGTACGTTATTCTGCATTTTCTCCATACATAATCAGGCTATCTATACAGAGAGTTCATTTGGGTGTTTGTTTGTTTGTTTGTTTGTTTTTTTGAGACAGGGTCTCACTTTGTAGTTCAGGCTGGCCCTGAGCTCAGACTCAAACTCACATCACAGCAATCCTCCTGCCTCTGCCTCCCGAGTGCTGGGATTACAGGCGTGAGCCACCACGCCCGGCACTGTGGTTTGTGGTGCTGATTGCTGCTGGGCGTGAGTCTCCACACGCAGTATGATATATGGTTACCGAGGATCGAACCCTGGCCCTTGTGCTTGCAAGACAGGCGCCAGAACCACTGAGCTAAATCCTCAGACCTGTTTTAGATATTTTGAGACAGGATTTTGCTCTGTAGTTCAGGCTGGTCCTGAACTCAGCCTCAAAACTCACAGCAATCCTCCTGCCTCTGCCTCCTGAGTGCTGGGATTGTAGGCATAAACCACCACGCCCGGCATTGTTGTATGTGGTTACCAGGATCCAACTCAGGACCTTGGGCTTGCTAGGCAGGTGCTGGAAACACTGAGCTAAATCTCCAGCTTTACAGAGTTTTATTTCTCCCTTTTCTTACTGCCCTGCTTATGACCTCCTATAATGTTGACTGCAGCGCAGGTGACAAGAATGCTTCTTCAATTCCTCATATCAGAAAGTTTCTGAACATTTCATCAAATGTGTTTGCTACAGAAATGTCATGAACAAGTGTTAAGCTATATCAAATTCCTTTATTGTACCTATTGAGATGATCATAATAATTTTTTCTATCAATGTGATTAGCGATTATATAGATTCATTTTTAAGAATTAAACTGACTGCATTCCTACAATAAACCCGGCTTGCTTATAATATATTATCTAATATTTTACTAAATTCAGCTTACTAGTGTTTTTACTTACACAGGTATTTATATTTTATTTACTGATTTTTAATAACTGTGATCATGTAATATATAAGCCCAAATTAATATTTTTTCTGTTTTTTGAGACAGTAAATTTTTTATTTTATTACTATTTAAGTAAAGGTAGGATGTATTTTTCTCCCTGGCTGTTTACCATTATTCTCTGTCTATTATACGAGGTAAGCTCTACCTCAGTCCTACTTACTTCTTAATTTCACGTGTTGCATTTTTCAGTTCTAGAATTTTCTTTTAGCTCCTTTTTAAATTATAGTTTCCAGTTCTGACTGAAATGTGAAAGTGTGGATTTAGTTCTCTAAGTACATCAATCAGAGTTATTTTAAAGTATATCTCAGATATGTCTGGTATCTGGATTCTCTGAGGTCTCACTCGATATAATGTCTTGTCTTTCCTTGAACTGTATCTAGCACTTCCTGGTCTTTTGGCTAAGATTAAGTGTGGTACCAGTTTAATATATGAGTCATATCTTTTCCTCCTATCTATCCAGCTATTTTTTTAACTGAGTGCTAAACACTCCATTTGGAAAAATTTAGAAGATAACTGAAAATGTAGAGTGATGTTATTTGCTTTTAGAGAGCATTAACTTTTGGTTTTTACAAACAAAAAATGGGCCTAATAAGACAAGGGCACTACCAGCCCCAGATCACCTCAATCTAACTGACAATTAAGATTACTTCAATTTGTGGTTCCAATTTTTTGAAGAACTGATTGATACTCAGTCTACTTCTAGCCTAAGTGAAATCTTGAGTATTTATCAGGCTACTTATACTGGTAACTATCTGAATTCAACTTTTTGACTCATTTGCCCTACAACTCTGTCAAAAGTTTTGCTCACTTTTTGGGCCCCACTGAAAATATAATAAAATATAGTCTTTAGGTTGCATGACCCAAGAGATATTGATTTTTAAAAAACAGGAACCCTTAAAGGACTTGATTTCTAGTCTTGTATATTATCTTTGATAATTAAGTTATGTAAATGTACTTATTTATTAGATAGACTCACCTACTACAACCAAATGTTTGAGCCTCAAATTGCATTATAGGTAAATATTAAAGATGATTTGAAAGTACCAACACACTAATTAACCTACAGCTGTTAAATCAACTTTAAGTAAGACCACCCTGACATAATATAGTAACAGTTTTAAAAATATAGTATAGAGATTTTTACATCACAAAAATATTATAAATTCAAACATTAAAAAAAATCTGAAGTCCTTAAGAATAGTAATTATCAAACAAATATCTAATTGTACATACTTTTACATCCCATTTTTGTGAAAAGGTTCTTCAAGTCAGGATCCTTGGCTTGTGACTGTATTCCACATACAAATATTTTTGAGGTGTTATTATTTGTTAAGATGGACATATGGGCAACTGTATACCATGAACCTGTATTGACCATTAAAATATCATCCTCCATATTTAATAAAGCCTTTACAGAATGGACAGCAAGACTTCGAGATTTGTCCTGCAAGAAAACAATTTGATTAGAATCTCTGACTAGAAACATAAATTGACTTCTTTTTCTTCAGATAAAAGGAAGCACTTGGCAGGGATCTTGAAGAAATACTAAACCAATTTTAGTTTAAAACATTTCAATGTATGTCTAAATAAAAGTTAACAAGGAAAACTGTTAGATATACTATAACAAAGAATTTAACTTTGTTTGGATTAGTAATGTCTTGTTATAGCTCCCATTCTTACTTCTTCAATAAAACCCACTCAAAGAAAACAAACAAACCAAAGCCATCCAAATGCCCTTGAATTTTTCTTCCTCACTACAATGTAACCAGCTCAGAGAGATTAAAATTACGATAACTGAAAAGATTATAAAAAGATGAGTCTACTATTGATCTCAATGCTTGGTAAGTAAGAAATTCTGCCCAAGAACATGGATATGAAAAGGAATAAACTTTAGTGAATCTCAGGACAGAATAGAATCTAAGGATATAAAAATGAATTTAACCTAATTATTTGAACCATCTATTTTTCATCCTTTTTTTTTTTTTTTTTTTTTTTTAGACAGGGTCTCGCTTTTTGGTTCAGGCTGGCCCTGAGCTCAGCCTCAAACCCACATCACAGCAATCCTCCTGCCTCTGCCTCCCGAGTGCTGGGATTACAGGTGCGAGCCACCATGCCCAGCACTGTGGTATGTGGTACTGATTATTGCTGGGCATGAGTCTCCACACCCAGTATTGTCTATGGTTACCAAGGAATCGAACCCAGGTCCTCGCACTTGCAAGACAGGCACCAGAACCACTGAGTCAAATCCCTGGCCCCTTTTCATCCTATTTAAACCACATTTTTCCCCTCATTCTTTTCCTATTGATAACCATTACACACCTCTTACTACTCAAAACTGTAAGACTAGGGTCAGGGATTTAGCTCAGCGGTTCTGACATCTGCCTGGCAAGCACAAGGTCCCAAGTTCGATGCCCAGTAAACCACATACGACAATGCCAGGTGTGGAAGCTCACACCTGTAATCCCAGCTCTTGGGAGACAGAGGCAGGGGAACTGCTGTGGATTTGAAGCTTGCCTAGGCTACATAGTGAGTTCGGGGTCAGCCGAACTACAAAGTGAGACCCTGTCTCAAAAAAAAAACCCCAAAACAAACAAAAAACCAAGACTACATTGAAGAGAGTATGAGAAATATTAACTGCCTTTTCATATATGAGGCGGCACATAAAATAAAACAGCACTTCAGCTTCCAGCAGTCTCTCTATCTAGGAGTCTGGAGAGAAGAATATGTTCTTTAAAACTTCACATGAGACTAAGACACCCAGGTATAAAAGAAGCACTGATTGAAGGGTGTCAATTTTATTCATGGTGACAATTAGGTCTTATAAACCTCCCCAATAATCCATTAAAAATATAAAGTATTTGGAAGGATTCTTTGAGCAAGTAGGATTGCTGAAAAAAACAAAAGGAAAGTAAAGAGTAATTTACCTGAAAAATAAGTTTATAATCTTTGAAAAGATCTATATTTATAAGATCTTTTTTAAGATGAGATGGAAAAATTAAGACATCATAGCAATGTTGGTCCACAGCAAAGACTTTATCATCAGTATGCAATACAGATTTGACTTTAGTATAGCCTTTTTTCTTCAAGTTACTATAAACTTCTTCAAGGCTGTAAATATACAATATTAGGGTATAATTACAAAAATATATTAAAAACATATTCAACATTAACACTTTTTCTGCAACAAAATATTACTGTATATGCTACATCTAGCGAAACTCATAATTTTAGCCAATAAGAAGTTAAAGGATAATAAGAAACAGAAAAGTTAACATAATTATGTAATTATCTTTTTTTTTTTTTTTTTTTTGAGACAGTGTCTCGCTTTGTAGTTCAGGGTGACCCTGAACTCACCATGCAGCCCAGGTGAGCCTGGAACTCAGCAATCCTCCTGCCTCTCCCTTCTGAGTGCTGGGATTACAGGCGTGAGCTCCCATGCCCAGCATTTTGGCATGCGGTACTGAGTACTGGTGGGCATGAGTCACCATGCCTGGCACTGTTGTGTTTGGTTACCAGATATCGAACTCGGGACCTTGTGCTTGCCAGGCCAATGCTGGAACCACTGAACTAAATCCCCAGCCTATTATGTAATTATCTTTGCTAATTTGGCAATAAAACCTGGAATTAAATTTAACTCTACCTTCCCCTAGTGGGCCCCCCACTCTTACCTAAAGTAATATTTCTAGCCAGGTGTGGTGGTGCACACCTGCAATCTCAGCATTTAAGAAGCCAAGACAGGAGGATCACAGAGAGCTGGAGGCCAACCTGGGCTAACTGGTGAGATTAGGCCAGTCTAAACTATATAAGGAGACCCTGTCTCAAAAAAAAAAAAATTAAAAAAAAAGAAAATAATCTTTCTTATCACATCATTTTAAAATGATACTTGAAATGTGGAGTATGATTAAACTCTCACCTTATCTTACAAGTATTTATCCAAGCATAAAGCGGCAGGGTAGAGGCTCTCAGTTCCTGTTTTCTAACTGTTTCCGGCAGAATGTGATAAATTGTAAGGGCATCATGTTTGATTCGAAATCTTGCCAATGCTGCAGCCAATTTTGTCTTAAAACTAGAGATAGAGAATCCATGTTGATGCATTTCAATAAATTTGTCTATAATCCCATTTTACATTTTTAAGTCATAAATTTTAAAAACTGTCATATTTGAAAATAGAAATCCAAATAATCCTGACTCATTTTTGCTGTCCCTGTAGAGCTGTACATTCCTCAAATATTTATATCACTTGCTAACTGAAAGACAAGTAGTAGAGCCTGACAAACCTGAAGTTAAATCCAGGTTCTATCACTCAGTCTGCCTTCTCAGCCCTTTTACCAACTATAAAGGTGGTCAACTTACCCTGCTACTCCTGTATGCACTAGGATTCTTAGTGCAAGACACACAGAGCAGGCAAGTGTTAGGGATTGTTGCTGATGATAGTTCACACATCTGTATCAAGCCTGGCCCACCTCTGTATGGGCCCATGCCTCAGAGTTCCCAACAGCAGGAAAGAGCCGCCTGGCTTGTATCACCAGCAAAGCATAATATGCTTTTCATAAACGAGAGTACAGCCCTTGTTCCTGGCCCACATTTACAGTGTCTCTCGGGGGGAATCTAACTGGAGTAACCTGGCAGGAGAAATGAAGAAGAGAGGCTTGCCCCAGGGAGCCGGGACCACTTGAATGGGCACTCACTGTGTAGCACGAAAAGGAGTGGACATCCGTTGGGAACTCACGGGGCAGCTAAACTCTCCCAAAGAAGGCTAGGAGGCTGAACAGCAGAGCAATGAGCGGCTCATTTGTGTTTTTAGCTCCAACTATTAAATGTTGCTTTTCTTCTCATGCTGGTAATTCCCTCAGAGGAATAAGAACTCCTTGCCCATAGAAGTGGTTATGTGGAGCTGGGGATTTAGCTTAGTAGTTCCGGCGCCTGTCTTGCAAGTGCAAGGACCTGGGTTCAATCCCCGGTAACCCTATACAATACTGGGCATGGAGACTCACACCCAGGAGCAACCAGTACCACATTCCACAGTGTCGGGAGTGGTGGCTCACACCTGTAATCCCAGCACTTGGGAGGCAGAGGCAGGAGGATTGCTGTGACCTTAGTTGGAGGCTGAGCTCAGGGCCAGCTTGAACTACAAAGTAGCAAGACTCTGTCTCAAAAAAAAAGAAAGAAAGAAGAAGTAGTTATGTGGGAATATATGTGGACATGAGAGAAGGAAAGATTACAGGTCACTTGGGAGAAAGAGAATGGTTAGCATACCCTTTCTGAACAACAGTAAAATTAGATCTGTTTTTTTTCTAATTTTAATGACATAGTACATTAATGTACACCGAAGAATGAATTGAAGGTGATGAGATACTCTTACATATAATACATTGTGCAATCTTGGTTTACAGTGAGTTTTTAATAAAACAGGTTTTCTAAGTTCCTATGTAGTTCAAATTTGCCATAATAAATTCCATTGGCTGAATTACTAAATTTATGTGTTATCACAATTTTTTTTTTTACACATAATAGGCTTTGTTCTCCATTCCAAAGTGACTATTATTGACAGGAGCTACGACTATGTCGTATCCTTAACCTGCCAGAGTCATGCAGCCAAGCCTTACAATTGTTAAGTGGAAAGAGTGGCGGGATTTAAATGGCCAAAGCGTGGACTCTGGGATCAGATTGCCTGTGCTTAATTTTTGGCTACTCCATCTTCCAGCTCTGTGGCTTCAGGTAGGTTTCTGTAACTTGCTGCTCAGTTTTCTCCATGTAAAATTATAAGTTGGTAGCAGTGACCAACCCATGAGGTTGTTATATGAAGAGCTTCTTAGCTGAGTGATAGAGATGTACTAAGTGTTCATCCAAGCTGTTAGGATTACTGTATCACCTGGGGCCTCTCTTCTCAGCTTTCAATAATTTAAATGGCTTGATTTTCCCATAAAAATATAAAACCAGACATCCTACAGATGACTATATCTGTTTTTATTTACTTCTTACTTTTTGATGCTGGGGCTCAAACTTGGGATCTTGTGCTTTTGAGGAAGGTGCCAGAACCACTGAGCTAAATCCCTGCCCATATGTCAGAATATTCAGTGGATAAAAATTTTCCTATAACCTTGCCATCTGTTGATGTGTATGTGTTCTATTAAAGTTCAACAACACGATAATAAAAACTATAACCTACAATCTGTCTATAGTTTGCTACAACAAACTTTCTGAAAATTTGCTATAACAAACTTTCATAGACTGAATAATTTATAAAGAACAGAAACTTATTTTCTCACAGTTTTGGGAACCTAAGACCAAGGAGCTGAGTCTTGACAAAGTGGAAGGCAGGAGGGCAAGAGCTCAAGATGACTTCCCCCCTTTCTTGGGCGCTGGGGACTAAACACAGGGCCTCACGCACGCTAGGCACTATCACTAAGCCACATCCCAGTTCCCAAAAGCCTTTTGTATGATGGCATCAATCATTTACAAGGGTAAAGTCCTTATGACCTAAACACCTCGTAGTCAGCCCCACCTCCCAACCCCATCACACGGGGGACAAAGTTTCCAACACATGAATTCTGGAAACACATTCAAACCGTAGCAAACAATAACACTCAGGAGTTACTGACCATTTTAACTTATGATTTATTGACTGTTTATGGGTCTGGATTTAAGCTGAACATTTTACATGCATTAGTTGAATTAGCTCTCTTCAGTAGCCTGTAAGCAAGGTACCTTTTATTGAAGACTTCTGTTGATATAGGGTAAAAATAAAACAAATTTAAAACGTGCCACCTCATTCTGAACTAAATAGAATTTTTTTT
>PVIR01027494.1:0-22562 GCA_004026965.1 Petromus typicus | reverse complement strand
AAGTTTGAATCATTTCTACTTAAATGGACATACCTTGAGGATATCCTCATAAGTGAAATAAATAGGGCACAGATAGGTACATATCGCATCTTTTCTCTGGTATGAGAAAATGAAGATGTAAATGAGTCCTAGCATTGTATGTTATATATTGTGAAACAGAAAATGCTCAATGTAAAATAAGGTGAAAGGGGACAATGTTAGGATTGTAACAAAAAAGTAAAGAAACAAATTTTATGTATATGGGGGGGTGGTAGGGTGGGTAGGGCTATGGGAAAAAATGAGAATTAAGTTGTGTCTTATACTGGTACAAATCCCCATTATGGAGTGCAATCATGATGTGTATATTTAATGTACCAATAAAGATAAATAAATTTAAAAAATGAGTTGGTTCTCTTTATCTTCTGTACCGAGGATTGAATCCAGAGGTTTGACCATGCTAGGCATAGCACTTTAACACTGAACTATATTCTCACCCCTTTTTATATTTTATTTTGAAACAAGGCCTTGATAAATTGAAGAGCTTGTGCTTGGGTGGGTGGGCTTGAGCTTGTGATTCTCCTGTCTCAGCCTCCTAACCAGCTGCAATTATAAGCCAGTGCCGCTACACTGGGCCAAAGAGCTCAGATTCTTAAATTCAAGTAAGTGCATCATACTGGAGCTATTCATTTAGGTATCATTCTAAATCATGTTTTTTGGGGTCTTCCCCCAGTGCTGGGGGTCAAATCTAGGACCCTGGATATGCTGGGCAGGTACTGTACCACAGAGCTGTATCCCCAGGTCTCTACATTCTTTATGTATTAAGAATCTAAGACTCAGGCTAGGGAATGTATTTCAGTGGTCCCAGCACCTACCTCATGGTACAGAATCTTGAGTTTGATCCCTGGAACCAAAATTTAAAAAAAAAAAAACTAAGCCTCACAAAAACTCTATAATTTCCATTTCAACGACAAGGACATATGTTTTAAGTAATTGGCCTAAAGTCATATCCCTAGTAAGAAGTAGAATCAGAATTTGAAATCAGGCAGGCTGAGTCCACGATTTTTATTCCCTTATTGTACTATTTCTGAAAAGCAGCATTTGATACCATTAGTTGGGAATGGTGGGTGGAGAGAAGCAGTGACTGGTGTGGAGAAAGATATAAAATAAGGCAGTTGAAAGTTAAATTATACTCTCAATTTCTGATAAATGTGCTAAAACCAGACCCTAGTTACTAGTGGAATTTTTACATTATATTTTGTCATGCATTAAATTGGGCATAGAGGCACACCCCTTCAATCTCAACTCTGGGAGGCTGAGGTAAGAGGATCCTGACTTTTTTTTTTTTGGTGGTAAAAGTGATTGAACTCATGACCTTGAGCTTGCAAAGTAGGTGGTGGTGCCACTGAGCCAAATCCCCAGTGCTAGTTTCTTTTTTTTTTGTATTGTGAGATAGGATCTTGCATTGTAGTTCAGGCTGGTCAAACTCAACCTCAAACTCAGCAGTCCTCCTGCCCTTGGCTCCCGTGTGCTGGGATTACAGGTGTGAGTCATCATGCCTGGCACTGTGGTATGTGGTACTGATTGCTGGTAGGCACGAGTCTCCACGCCTGGCATTGTTGTATGTGGTTACCAGGGATTGAACTCTGGACCTTGTGTTTGCAAGGCAGGCACAGAACCACTGAGCTAAATTCCCAGTACTCTCAGTATAGTTTTTTAAGATAGGGTCTCGCTTGGTAATTCAGGCTGGCTCTGAATTTACTCTGTAGCAGAGATTGGCCTCAAGCTTGCAGTGATCTTCCTGCCCCTGCTTCTTGAATGCTGGGGTCACAGGAATGTGCCACCATGGTCAGCCAGGATCCTGATTTTCATCTTAGCTTATGTTAGTATATGACCTTTATCTTCCTTGGGTCTCAATAGAAATAAACCAAACATTGGTGATTCCTACATTTAACTGTAATCCAAGACTTTTTTTTTTTTTTTGCTAAAGTAGAGTCAATGCTATCCAGCAAAGGTGTCTGTCAGGACTTAGAAGAGAGTTTCCCAAGCAGTTCAGTGCAGTTGTGTCCCCTGAAAACTTTTACATGTCATATTCTATGCCATCCTCCCAGTCTGGGAATTCTAAGACAGTCCATAAAATGTGCCGCTGAAGTCTTCCTGTCAGCGCAGGTCATCTTCCTGAGAATACTTTAGATTCTGAAATAGGGACAATATTTGTCTAAGCAGATCAGAGTTTCTCAAGATCAGCACAGTTGGCACTTGGAACCAGGCAATGTTTTTTTTTTGTTTTTTTGTTTTTGTTTTTTTTTCCAGTACCAGGAATCAAACTCAGGGTCTTACACTACTAGGCAGGCACAGCATCACAGAGCTACATTCCAAGCATGCAGCCAGGCAATTCTTTAATGCAGAGAGCTGTTCTTTACATAATTAAAGGCAGCTTCCCCACCACCCCACCCCCACCCCGTCCCTAGAAGCCAGGAGCATTGCCCCAGTTTTGACAAGGAAAGATGTCTTCAGCCATTGCCACTGTCTCTTATGGGAAGGGAGCAAAATCACCCTCAGCTGATAACCAACAACATAGATCAATGCCAGCTTTTATTTCAAGGATGCCCACTGCCATCTGTTTGTGGGAGTAGACACTGGCACAAACCTTTGAAGGGTGATTTTGAAAGTAGGCTTTGGAAAGCAATCATTAAAATATTCAAAATATTTGCATTGGAAGGAAAGAAGAAAGATTTGTTATTTATAGCACTGGACGTGTAATAGATTCATTAGGAATAAAGGTTTGACAATGTGTAAGATTGTATTTTCCCCCAAGTAACAGATACAGAGTTGGTGGCTACCAGCTCCCAAATACCCCAAAGCTCCATGTACACGAGAGAACTCTTGGGCAATTAACCAACTAGTGGGCATTTGGCCTAAGTGGCTTGATCTGTACATCATTCCCCAGACTATGGTGATTAGTCCAAGAGTGGAATGGTATGAATACTTGTGATCCTTCAAAATGATGAAGTTTAGTCATCAAAGTAATAGTGTGATTAGGAAAAGATTTTATGAACAAAACCTCAGCAGTACAGGAAATAGCACAAAGAATCAATGACTGGGTCCTCATCTTATTAGAGAACTTCCATATAGCAAGATAAACCCCCAACAGAGCAAAAAGACAACGTACAATGTGGGAAAATATTTTACCAGCTGTTCTTCAGACAAAGGACTACTATGTAGAATATATAAAGAACTTAAAAAAACAAACTCTCTATATTTAAAAACTCAGTTCAAAAATGGGCACCTGAAATGAACAGACATTTCTCAGATGAAGAAATAGAAGCAGCAAATAAACATACAAAAATATCCTCAACATCACTGGTCATTCAAGAGATCCAGATGACAGCAACACTGAGATTTTATTTCACACCAGAAAGAATGGCTGCTGTCAAGAAATCAACCAACAACAAATGCTGGCAGGGCTGCGGGGAGAAAGGAACACTTCTCCACTGTTGGTGGGAATACAGAGTGGTGCAACCACTGTGACATCAGTGTGGAGATCTCTCAAAGCTAAAAGAAGGGTCAGGGAATTTAGTTCAGGGGTTCCAGTGTCTTTCTGGCAAACACAAGGCTCTGAGCTTGATCCCTGGTACCGAATACCACAATGCCAGGTGTTGTGGCTCACACCTGTAATGTCAGCACTAGGAAGCAAAGGCCAGAGAACTGCTGAGAGAGTTCAAAGCTAGCCTGGGCTACATAGTGAGTTCAGAGCCAGTCTGAACAGTAAAGCAAGAGTCTGTTTCAAAAAAACTGAGGAAAAAAAAAGTAGAAGTTCAATATGACCCTGCTATTTCCCTGATGAGTATATTCACAAAAGAATTAAAAGCATCATATCACAGTGACACGTGTGCACCCATGATTATAGCAACACAGTTTGTAATAGCTAAATCTTGGAAACAGCCAAAAAGCCTATCAACTGATGAGTTGATATATAAATGTGATTTTCTATAAAATAGGATACTACATAGCCATAAAGAAAGATAAACTTAAGACATTTATAGCTAAATGTACGTACCTTGAGGCCATCTCATAAGTGCAATAAATAGGACACAGATGTGTAAATACCATTTCTCTAGTGTGAAAAATTAAAGGTATAAACAAGGCCCAGAATGTATGATAGGTATTATGAAATAGGAAGAAAATGTTCAAAGGGTAAGAGAAAATGGGGGCATCAGGAAAAGACAACAAGGGAAAGAAAAAATCTGATAATAAGAAGGAAAAATTGGAAACAAAGCTTGTGTATGGGGAGGTGTTGAATGGAGGGCAAGAAACAAGAAAAAATAACAATCAAGATATATCAGGTATAGATACAAATTCTCAGTGATGAATGTGGTTGTAATATATACCTAAAATGAACCAATAAACTCAATAAAGGAGAGAAAAGCAATGGTGTGATGATTGTGTCAATTGAGAAGTAAAGTCAAGAGAAGCTTAATTAAACCAGCTCAACAATTCCGCACCCCAAAGTGCGGAGGACCCACCATAGGGCAGCTAGGAGCTTGGATGGTATATTGGGAAAATGAGGGAGGATAGATCTGTTTCTGTTTCTTCTGAGGAGTTCCAGTCTTCACTTTTACCTTCAGCATCATTTCCTGGCTTCCAGTAGGGACTCTTCAGCCTTCAGTGTAGACTCTTCAGCCTCCAGCACAGACCCACTGGCCTCCTAATACCGACTTGCAAAGGACACAGCTGTGAGCTCCAGACCTTCGACTAACTCCTTCCACCTCCCGTGTACGGACAGACCTGGACTCTTCCTCATCTGACTCTGTGGGCAGCTATTGTAAGCCTACCTTGTAAATTCATAGATGTATATTTGTATGTCTTGTGTTACATCTGTTTCTCGAGTAAATACTGACTGATACAGATAGTATTAGAAAATGGGGTTTGGAAAGGTGATTGGATCATGAAGGTGGAGCCCTTAGGAAAAACAAAATCATTCACATGATGAGCCAAGCATTTTATGCCAGCTGCTGATGCCCTAACTGATATATGAATTGCTCCTGAGAAACATGGGTATAGTCTAGCTGGCTATGGCCCATTTTGTCTAACTTAGTATGTAAATCGCTTCCTCTGGCCATGAGATGTGGGGAAATCTCCTGTCTTACTGCTGCCCCCAGCAGCCTTATGGTTGTCAGCTCTCTGCAATCCTGTCAATCTTGCTTCTTTCTTTGGTCCTAAATGCTGTCTCCTTTGGCAGCCAGTTTTCATCCACTGGATTTTTCCAGAACAATGTCCAAATCTAGAGTTTTGACTGTTGCAGTGGTCAACTCCAAGCACAACATTCTAATGAGTTCCTGCATGAGTCATAAAATTCCTCTCTTTTCCTATTAACTCATGTTGGATTTCTCTCCCTTGCAACCAGGGGATTTTAACACACCTTGGCAAAGATATAGACAATTTACATAATGACCCGGGAGTGTTGATGAAATTTTGACTTGTAAATGCCCTTAAAAAAGAATCTCTGTGCAAATCAGAGAGATGTAATTTCAACTCTGATCCTATTTTGTAAATCCTGGTGTGGTTCTTGAAAACTTTCCAGTAGATAATGGCTGTGTCTTAGTTTATGCAGATATCTACCGCAATAGTCCCTATTTGTATGACTTTTATGCTTCCCAAAGTTTTCGTATTCCTTATCCCATCTGCTTTCCACCACAACTCAACCAGGCCCTGCAGGGGACTTCACCATCCCCACTTCCAGGTGAGAACATGAGAACACCAGGAAGGTCTTTTTATGTGATTAGGGGGTCTGGAAGGGGATTAATAATTCTCAGATTCAATCAGTCATGATCTGTCATGGATGATTTGACGCTTATGGCTGAAGAACCAAAGGTTGAAAATGATGGATCGTTTTTTAAATAATACATTATCCTTATAACAGCCTAATTCTCGCCAGCGTTTTAAGTGTTTCCCCAAGTAGGAAAAATAAAAGAAGTGGAGTTACAGGGGGCAGACTGGGAGTTTCCTTGGGAGTGTCATGTATGTAGATGCCCAGCAGAAAATAGAGTGGAAGTCAACCAGTAGCCAGTCCCCCAAATTGCTTCCAATTCTAAAGTTTGACAATTCGCCCAAAATAAAAATAAGTTGATGGCGGCATTCAAGATAAAAATTCATCATGTCTTCACGTCCATTTCCTATATATATATATTCTTGAAGCAAAACCTTTATTGGTACATTATAGATATACATAATGATTACATTCATCCTAGAGAATTTGCACCTGTACATGATATATCTTCTTTTATTTCCCATTCCCCGCTCCCTTCAACTCCTATTCTTCACTTTATTTATTAAAGCTTTGTTTCCCCTTACCCATCTTTCTCTTTTTTGTGTCCTTTCTTTGCTTTCTTTGCCTTTACCCCTCTTCCCCCTTCCTTATTCTCCTCCCTCTTGGAACATTTTCCCCCCATTTCTCAATAGCTATTATACACTTTGGTCCTTATTTCCACTTCTGGTTTCTCACACCAGAGAAACAATGCAATATTCAAACATATGTGCCTAATTTATCTCACTTAAGAGCCTGGTCTCAAGATGCATCCACTTAGCTATGTCTCAAGCTTATCCTTCTTTGTGGCAGAGTAATACTCCATTATATTTTTCAAAACCCATATCTTATTTTAAAATTGTGAAATAGGTACATTTTATTCACATTTCATGATCACACTCAACATTGACAATTTGCACTGGTTAAAACCCACATCTTTATTCATTCATTGGTTGATGAGCATTTGGGCTGTTTCCAAGATTTAGCTATTACAAACTGTGCTGCTACAAATATGGGCATTACTTTGGAATGATGCTTTCAGTTATTTCAGGAAAATACCAAGAGGGAATATCTGGGTCAAATGGAATATCTAGTTTGTTTTGAGGAAATCTCTATACTAATTTCCACAATGGTTGCATCTGTGAATACTTCTAAGCATTCCTTTTTCCTTACAGCCCCACAAGTATTTGTTATTGGCTAAATTCTTGCTAATAGCTATTCTTCCTGGAGTGAGATGGAATTTCAGTGTTGCTTTAATTTGCATCTCTCAAATGACCAGTGATTTTTTTCATATGTTTATTTTCCATTTCTACTTCTTCATCTGAGAAGTATCTTTGCATTTCAAACATCCATTTTGGGGTTGGGTCTTAAAATTTGGGGAATCTTGATTATTTTTAGTTTTATTTGGGTTTTTTTGTTTTATTTTGGTTTTTTTGTTTGTTTTGTTTTGGGTTTTTTTAGTTTTTTGAGATAAGGTCTCACTTTGTAATCCAGGCTGAACTTGAACTAATTATATAGACCAGGCTGACCTTGAACTCACAGCAGTCGTCCTGCCTCTGCCTCCTGAGTGCTGGGATTAGAGGCATGAGCCACCAGGCCTGGCCTCTGTTTATAATTTTTTATTTATTCTAGATATTAGTCCTTTGTCTAAGGAACAGCAGGCAGAAAAATATTTCCACACTGAGGGTTGTCTCTTCACACTGTTGATGCTTTCTTCTGCTGCATAAAGCTTTTTTATTTTTTGAGACAAGGTCTTGCTTTGTAGTTCAGGCTGGCCCTGAGCTCAGCCTCCAACTCACATCACAGCAATCCTCCTGCCTCTGCCTCCTGAGTGCTGGGAGGACAGGCGTGAGCCACCATGCCCGGCACTGTGGTATGTAGTACTGATTGCTGCTGGGTGTGAGTCTCCACACCCAGTATTGTATGTGGTTACCGGGGATCGAACCCGGGCCCTTGCACTTGCAAGACAGGTGCCAGAACCACTGAGCTAAATCCCCAGCCCTGCATAAAGCTTTTTAATAAAGTAAGACCTCAATTTTTTACTCTTTTTGACATTTTCTGTGCAATCAAGGTTTTGTTCATAACATCTTTGCCTACACCAATGTCTTCAAGAATTCTACCTACTCTATTTTTCAGCAGATTTAGTGTTTATGTATTAATATTTAGGTCTTTGGTCCATTTTAATTTGAGTTTAGTGTATAGTGAAAGATATGGATCTAGTTTTAGTCTTCAGAACATGCAAAGCCTGTTTTTCCAGAGAGAGGCTATCTTTCTCCCAGTGAAGATGTTTGGTACCTTTGTCAAAAATAAGGTGACTATGCCAGGCATGGTGGCTCATATCTGTAATCCCAGCACTCAGGAAGCAGAGGCAGGTGGATTGCTGTGAGTTCGAGGCTTGTCTGGACTACATAGTGAGTTCAGGGACAGCCTGAACTATAAAATGAGACCCTGTCTCAAAAAAAAAAAATAAAAAAAAGCTAAGGTAGCTGAATATGTTTGAGGTTATTTGTGCATCTTGTAATCTGTTCCACTGACCCTCACTGATACTTTTTTTTGGCCACTACTATGCTGTTTTTATCATAGAAGCTTTGTAGTATAATTTCAAGTCAGGAACTGTGATGCCTCCTGCCTTGCCTTTGTTGCTCAGATTGCTTTTGATATTCTAAGTCTCTTCTGAAACCAAATAAATTTAGGATTATTTTCTCTGATTCTGTGAAATATGCTGTTAGTATTTTGAGCAAGGTTGCATTAAATCTGTTTAACAATTTTAGAAATATGACCATTTTCACTATATTGGTTCTTTCTATCCAAAAACAAGAGGTATATTTCCACTTTATGATACTCTCTTTGAGAGTCTTTTTCAGAGTACTGTAGTTTTCTATGTAAAAGCCTTTTACATCCTTCATTGGACTGATCCCTAGGTATTTCATTTTTGGGGGATGTTATTGTGAAAGACGTTGTTTCCCTAATTGCTGTTTCAGTGAGTCTATTATTTATGTATAGGAAAGGTATTGATTTTGAATGTTCATATTGTTTCCAGCTATGTTGGTGAATTTGTTTTTTAAATCTAGAAGTTGTTTTGTGGAGTTTTGGGGCCTTCTATGTGAAGTATCATGTCATCCACAAATAATGATAATTTTACTTTTTGATTTCCTATTCCTGTTCCTATTCCTTTCATTTCTTCCTCTTGTTTTCTAATTGCTCTGGCTAATGTTTACAAAACAATATTGGATAAGAGTGACAGCGGACATCTTTGTTTTGTTTCTGATTTTATTTTATTTATTTATTTATTTTTGAGACAGGGTCTCGCTTTTGTGGTTCAGGCTGGCCCCAAGGTCAGCCTCAAACTCACATCACAGCAATCCTCGTGCCTCTGCCTCCCGAGTGCTGGGATTACAGACGTGAGCCACCACGCCCGGCACCGTGGTATGTGGTACTGACTGCTGCTGGTTGTGAGTCTCCACACCCAGTATTGTATGTGGTTAACTGAGGATCGAACCTGGGTCCTTGCGCTTGCAAGACAGGTGCTGGAACCACTGAGCTAAATCCCTGGCCCCCCTTGTTTCTGATTTTAAAGTGAAAGTTTTCAGCTTGTCTCCATTTAGTATGATGTTGGCTGTTGATTTGTCATAGGTGGCTTTTACTAGACTGAGTTAGAGACCATCTGTTCCAATTTTCTGTGGGGTTTGTTATCATGAATGGATGTTGGACCTTGTCAAATGCTTTTTCTGCATTTATTGAGAAGATTATATGGTTTTTGTCCTTGGCTCTGTTAATATGGGGCATTATATTTCTTGATCAAGAGGTGCTAAAGGGTTCCTGTTTCCCTAGAGAGAATCATACTTGGTCATGGTATATAACCTTCATGAAGGTCTCTGCATTCTGTTTGCCAGTAACTTTTTGAGGATTTTTGTGTCTGTGTTCATTATGGAGATTGGCCTTTAGTTCTCTCTTTTTTTAGATCATTCCAAGATATCAGGATAATGGTTGTTTCCAGGAATGAATATTCCAGGGAGTATTGCTTCCCTTTCAATTTCATTAAAGACTTTGAGAAATAGTAGCATTAAATCTTCCCCAAATTTCCATACAACTCAGCAGTGAATCTGTCAGGGCCTGGGCTTTTCTCGGTTGGTAGCTTTTTAATTATATCTTCTGCTTCACTGAATGATACTGGTTTAATTAGAATTTTTGTATCTTCCTGATTTAACTTTGGAATTCATATGCATCTAGGAATCTGACCACTTCGTCTGTTTTCCATTTTGTTAGAATACAGGTCCTCAAGTAGGTACTGATATTGGATTTCTGCAGGATCTGTTATTATTTCACCCTTTTCTTTCCTAATTGCATGGATTTGAGTCTTTTCTTTCCTTTTTTGATAAGGTTGGGTAGGGGTTTGTCAATTTTATTCAATATGTCAAAGAACCAACTGTTCAGTTCATTGATTCTTTGTAGTTTTGTCTCAATTGCATTAATTTCTGCTTTGATATTTATAATTTGCTCCCTATATGAACTTTGGGCTTGATTTACTCTCTTTTTTTCTATAAGTCTGCGGTTCAACATTAGGTTGTTTACTTGAGCTTGCTCTGTTTTCTGATAATTCACCACTATAAATTTCCCTCGTAAGGCTGCTTTCATTGCATTCCATAAATTCAGTATGTTGTACTGGCATTATCATTTAATTATAGCAACTGTCTAATTTCTTCTTTAATGTCCTTTGTGACTCATAGTTGTTCAGAAGGGCATTATTTCATTTCCATGTGTCTATTAAGTTCTTGCGGTTTATTTTGTCATTGATTTCCAATTTCATTGCACTGTGGGCCTGATAATATTCATGGGATAATTTCAATTTCTTTACATTTACTTAAGGATGTTTTATGAGCTATTATGTGACCTACTTTGGGGAACATCCCATGTGCAGCTCAACAGTATGTGTATTCTGATACTATGAAGTGGAACACTCTATAAATATCTACTAAGTCCAATTGTACAGAAGTTTCATTCAAGCCAGGCATGGTGGCTCACACCTGTAATACCAGCATTAGGGAGGCAGAGGCAGGAGGATTGCCATGAGTTCAAGGATAGCCTGGACTACATTACATAGTGAGTTCGGGGTCAGCCTGAACTACAAAGTGAGATCCTGTCTCAAAAAACTAAAAAAAAAGTCTCTTTCATTTCTCATATTTCTTCACTGTTTTTTTTTTTTTTTTAAGGTTTTTTGAGACAGGGTCTCACTTTTGTGGTTCAGGCTGGCCCTGAGCTCAGCCTCAAACTCACATCATAGCAATCCTCCTGCCTCTGCCTCCCGAGTGCTGGGATTACAGGCGTGAGCCACCACACCCGGCACTGTGGTATGCGGTACTGGTTGCTGCTGGGCATGAGTCTCCACACCCAGTATAGGTATGTGGTTACCGGGGAATCGAACCCGGGTCCTTGCGCTTGCAAGACAGGCACCGGAACCACTGAGCTAACTCCCCGGCCCCCTTCACTGTTTTTTTTTTTTTTTGTCTATTTGATCTATTTGTGAGAGATTAAAATTATATTAGTGCCTCTTTGATTTTTCATGTCTGTCAATATTTTTATGTAGTTGGATGTGATATTTAGAGCATATATATTTATGATTTTTATCTCTTCCTCTTCGATTATTCCCTTTACAAGGAGGTAGTAATCGTTTTTGTTCCTGTTAATCAGTCTTGGCTTGAAATTCACTTTATATGCAAATAGAAAAGCTGCCCATTTTCCTCAAGGTTCTTGTTTCATGACGTATTGTTTTCCATCCTTTGACATAGAACAGTCTATGAATTTCTTTCTTAGTTAAATGTTTTTCATAGAACAGTCTATAAATTTCTTTCTTAGTTAAATGTTTTTCTTGTAGGCAGCATATTGTTGGATCTTGCTTCTTGATTCATTTTGCCGGTCTATTTTTTTAAATTGGTGAATTGAAACCATTTACATTAAGGGTTTAACTGATATGTATTGACTTATCCTTGTCATGTTATTTTTCTATTATTGGTTCTCATTTTTTCCCTTCTGTTTAATTGCATGCCTTGCCTCATGGATTCATTCTGTTGTCACCTATGGAGTTGTAGTCCTCTATCTCTTTCTAGAATGTCATTTCAGAATATTTTACAGTTCTGGTTTGGTTGTCATTAATTTATTCTGGAGTTCTTTGTCAGGGGGGTATCTCATTTCTCTCTCAATTCTGAAAGATAGTTTCACAGGGCACATCAATCTGGGTTGGAGGTTGTTTTCTTTTAAGGCTTTAAATACTTCTCTCCAAGCTTTCCTTGACGGGAGGGTTTTTGTTCAGAAGTCTGCTGTGATTCTGATGGGTTTTTCTTTCTAGGTAATTTATTTATACTCTCTAATAACTTTTAATATTCTGTTCTAGGGTTGAATTTCTAGAATCTTGACTATATGTCTCAGCATAGTTGTTTTATCATGGCAAACTTATCTGTATATCAAATTCTTTTTCCATGCTTGGGAAGTTTTCTGCATTACTCCTATGAACAGGTTTTTTATATTATTTGTATTATTTCCTGCTCTTTCATTGACTCAATCAATATGATGTTATTCTTCTTTGTATAATCTAGAAGCTGTTGAGTTGATTTTTGTAGTCCTCCACTGTTTTTAAGAGACCTCTCTTTTCATGATTACTAATGGCAATCCTACCTTGTATATCTCATATTCTGTCCTCACATTGGGTCATTCTGCTGCATATACTTTCAATGGAATTTTTAACCTGCCCGATTTATGTTTGAATCTGTTTCATGAATTCTATTTCTTCCCTTTGTAGGCACGTTCCATCATTTATAGTGAAATAGTAGATAATCCCAAAAAGCCTGCACCTTTTGTTCTGAACCTCAGGCAGATTTCTGGCTGTGAGGCTGGAACTCAATTTGTTCACGCAGAAATACTCCTGCTAGCTTGAACTCAGCTCCCTGCAGACTTGAACTTGGCTCATTTGACCTTCTGCCAATTTGAACTCGGTTCTGCCTCGCCCTGATGGATTTATCCCCCAGCTACTCTGAGTTTTGAGCTCAACTGGCTTTCTCTAAGATCGCTACCAGCCAATCATCCTCTCCTGTGAAATATCTGAACCCCCAAATAATTCACCAGCCACTGTCGTCCACTGTGTCCACGCCTTGTTCCACTGGTACATTTCTCTGTGGAGGCATTGACAGGTGCTAGTAGTCATCGTGCATCTGCAGGTACGCACCATCTTTTCCATACAAGGAGTCAGGGCTCAGAGAGAAAGCACCTCCTGCCACCTCCTTCTTCACTGAAGCTTCTTTCCTCGTTCCCTCAATGGGCTTCAATTTTCACTACAGAACCTTGCCAAGTCCCAAAGACCCATTTCCTTCCTTCCTTCCTTGCTCACATTGGTATATTCCAGTGGGTGGACATCAAATCTCAGAGAAGCTGTTTCTTTGCTGTTCACCACTCTGTTATCTTCCTGGAAGTCTCCCTATATTTCATTATTAGTCAATTCAAAAAGTGGTAGGATAGGGCTGAGGATTTAGCTCAGCGTTTCTAGCACCTGCCTGGCAAGTGCAAGATTCCGAGTTTGATCCCCAGTAATCACATACCACAATGCTGGTCATAGTGACTCACGCCTTTAATCCCAGTACTTAGGAGGCAGAGGCAGGAGGATTGCTGTGAGTTTGAGAGTGGCCTGGGCTACACAGTAAGCTCAGGACCAGCCTGAACTACAAAGCAAGACCATGTCTCAAAAAAAAAAGTATTAGGATAATTGTAGTATATATCATCCAAATAGATACTTTCAAGAGGGCCAGGTATTTATCTCAGCGCTACTGCACCTACTTTGCAAGCACAAGAGCCCAAGATCAATCTCCAGTACAGCCAAAGAAGAAAAAAAAGAATATTTTTAAGAGAAAAAGAGACCTCACAGAACAGAACATGAGGGCAACAGATTAAATAGGAATTGTATTGAGTAACTGTATTGAATAACTAAGGACTTAAATTGCTCTAAGTACATGTAAGCAAAAAAAGCAAAAATGGGAAAATGGGAAAACCAAACCTCTATTAGGAAAGCACTCTGTAATATAATCATTGAAACATGACAACCCATCATCCCAGCACTTTTGTTATATTCTGTTTATTAGGAAGAAATCAAAGTCCTGCCTACACAGTGATGTCAGTTCCAATGTTGGAAGTCATGGTCATGCTTCCCGTATATGATAATCCTTTAGAAATCTTCTAATTCAAAATCAAAAATTTCTGATCTGTCCAATTTGCAACAGTCTCCTTATCTTTTTTTCTTTGTAGTATTAAATACATCAGACAAAAATTGGGATGATTGCTTTACCCCCCCCAACCGTTAAATTTGTTCTGCTCCTCTACTGTCTATTGGGAGAACACACAAATCCCTCCCCCATTTGAACCATTTGGTTTTTTAATCATGTTCCTTCTTCCTAGATACAAAGATTAATCCAGGGATAGATCCAGGTATACAGATTTATCCACAATTTTCCTAACTAAAGTGAATGGTGGCAAGGTATGAGATGAAGTCACTGTGCAGAACAAACCTAGTGTGACTTCAAACTCCCATGATCCTACATTCCTTTGGGTTGATGTGTATTTGGCAACTGATGTGTATTTGGCACCATACCCATGTTCCACTATGTGTCTGCCAATTGTCCTTTGGTATGTTCTCTGAACCTTGTGCTTCTCTCTTTGGCCACAGTCAAAGTCCTATCCCATCAACTGAGGCACAAAACCTACCTCTTCAGTATTTCTCCAAGGATTACATGGGTTTAAATAGACTTTATTGATAAATTAGAGGACTGAGGATATGAATTACAACAAGTTATAAGAGGATTTCTGTCATCCCATCAGCTCCACTTTTCCCCCATCCTCCCCTCCTTCATTTTAACCCATCATGAGATGCCACCTCATACGTGGTACAATAGTTATAATTCATATGTACGTCCACATGTGCACATACACATACGCATAGTCATGTATGGAAAGGAGGAACTGAAACCTTCATATATTTCTGGTTAGAAAAGAAAATATACCACTACCTTGGAAAACAGCTTACTCCTTAAAGAGTTATACAGAGTTAGCACATGATCCAGCAATTCCACTCCTAGCTATATATCCAAAGAACTGGAAACAAGAGACTTGTATTCCAATGTCCACTGTATTTCAACAGTACTCGTACTCCAATGTCCATTGCAGCATTATCTGTACATCAAGAAAGTAGAATCAACCCAAATATTTATCATCTAATGAACTGATACATAAAATATGATTTATTCACACAATGGAATATTTTTCACAACAACATTGTTGTTTGGCCCTGTTCCTTTTTTTTTTTCTTTTTTTGGTTTTTGAGACAGGGTCTTGCTTTGTAGTTCAAGCTGGCCCTGAGCTCAGCCTCAAACTCACATCACAGCAATCCTCCTGCCTCTGCCTCCCAAGTGCTGGGATTACAGGCATGAGCCACCACGCCCGGCACTATGGTTATGTGGTACTGGTTGCTACTGGGCGTGAGTCTCCATGCCCAGTATTGTATGTGGTTACTGAGGATCGAACCTGGGTCCTTGTGCTTGCAAGACAGGCGCCGGAACCCCTGAGCTAAATCCCAGGCCCCTGGCCCTGTTGCTTTGGGCCTGAGGTAGCACAGCACATCATGGTAGAAGTATGTGATAGAGTCCTGTTTACCTCAGGTGGCCAGAAAGCAAAGAGAAAGAATGGAAAGGATTAGGATCCTACATATCATCTTCAAGGACTCACTCCTAATGACTTAATCTTCTCCTATGAGGTCCCTCCCCCTAAAGGTTCTATTGCCTCTCAGGAGCATCGCAGACTGAAGACCAATCCATTAACACATGGGCCTTGGATAACATTTCAGATCCAAACGATATCAATACCCCAGCAGCCTCCAGTGTGATAATGGTTAGTCATGTTCTGCAGTGACTTCAGAGCTGCTGAGACTGAGCACCACCTTGCCATAGTGGTAAACAAGAATAATATATCCTTCAGTTTCTGTCTGGCTTTTTGTGTTGCCTTTTTGTTTTTCACATACTGCTGTTTCTTGGAATCATCTCCCAAATAAACTATTTGTACCTAAAATTCTTGTCTTAGCTATGATCCTTCGGGAATTCCACCCCAAACAGCTGATTGTTCCCTATTTATTATCAAATTCCAGGCTTTTTCAGAGTTTACTCACTCTCTCAGAATGTCTGGGAATGAGTAGGATGGAATCACACATGTTCAAGATGAGTGTAGTCAGCTATCATGTTTGTGAATCTCCCTGAGGTATCAAACTATTTGATGTTCAATAGAAGGGACCACTTTCTAGCCACATTATGTTCCACTATGTTGATGAGATGCTAGAATACATTGCTTGGGGACCCCATAGAGGCTTTCATTAAACAACTCTCTTTTCCATAAATAATCTCCTGAAAATGCCTTTCATTTTTACTTATTACCTAAGTACATAAAATCAATGGTAAGTAGATACAATTGGTCCAGAGATTCTAAGTGACACATACTACACTGTCCTTAATTATTACCCATCTAAACTCTAGCCAAGTAAGGTTTGTTTTGAGTTAAACGTGTTTACCTGACTTGTCCTTCCATTTCATGAGTTATCTCCTGGGAAATTAGGGGTCTGTCATTCAAACAGGACCATGTACAATGACCAAGATGTCTTGAAATGTAGGATTCATGTCTTTGTGTGTGTGTGTGTGTGTGTATGTATGTATGTATGTAGGTAGGTATGTATGTATGTATGTATGTAGGACACTGGGGATTGAATCCAGGACTTTTATACTGAACAGCATCCTCAACCCTTTAAAAAATTTTTTTTTAATCTTGAGACAAGGTCTTCCTAAGTCACTTAGGCCACCACACCCAGCTAATTCAGATTTAATATGACCTACTAGTTCCATACTAGCTATATAGCTTCCTTCATGTTCTTCAAAAACATCACCCTCTCTCCCCACTGCAAAGCCTTGCCAATACTGTGCTTTCTACAGTCTTCTTCCTCCACAGCTCTTTTCTGTATGACTGACTCTGTTCTTCAATGACCAAGCCACCTTATGTTAGTAGTCCCTCCCTGCCCTCCATTATTTGATAAAGTGACTTTTTATCAAACTGCCATTTTTATACAACTTATCAGAATCTGTGATTATTTTAGGAATTTATTTTTCTGTCTCCTTTCATGGAAATCTAAGTTCCATGAGGCAGAGACTCTGGTTTACCATACCTAAAATCCCAGCATTTAGAATAGTGCATAGCATAAAAGATTTACTCATTATGTTGGTGAATGGTGAATGAATAGACTCAAGCAAGTGCTTATCTTTCTATTCTGAACAGTAGAAAAGCAGATAACATATTAATAAATTCATTCAAAATTGATATATCACTAGGATATAATTTTTTTTTTGAGATAGGTTCTCACTGTGTAGTTCAGGCTGGCTCTGAGCTCACTACGTAGCCCAGGCAAACCTTGAATTTATAGTAATCCTCCTACCTCTACCTCATGAGTGCTGGGATTACAGGTGTGAGTCATCACACCCGACTCCAGCATTGTTGTATGTGGTTAGCCGGGATTGAACCTAGGCCCTTGGGCTTGCAAGGCCGGCTCCAAACCACTAAACACCACTAAATCCCCAGCCCACTCAGTTATAATTTAAAGGCAGGTTGTTTCCAAGATGTAGCAATTACAAATTGGGCTGAGAAAATAAAGATGTAAATGAGTCCTAGCATTGTATGTTATATATTGTGAAATAGAAAATACTCAATGTAAAATATGGTGAAGGGGGGAAATGTTGAGATTGTAACAAAAAAGTAAGGAAACAAATTTTATGTATATGGGGGGGTGGTAGGGTGGGTAGGGCTATGGGAAAAAATGAGAATTAAGTTGTGTCTTATACTGGTACAAATCCCCATTATGGAGTGCAATCATGATGTGTATATTTAATGTACCAATAAAGATGAAAAAATAATAATAATTTAAAGGCAGGGAAGTTAGCACACAGCCTTCAACTACCCTCATTTAGAACATTTCAGTAGGAGGTGGATATGTGGTTCAAGGGTAGAGTATTTACTTTGCACATAGGAGGCCCTGAGTTTAATCCCTGGCATCAAAAAAATTTTCAATGGTTTTATCATAAGACTTTTGCTAATGATTCTGACTGTAGGAGCATCAATGGTTGGCAGGAGAGGAGGAAAACACTAAATTCCTACAACTTAACCCATAACCAATTTCTGCCCCAGGCTAAAGTTAATGGAAAGGTCAACAAACACAGAAAACATGTTCCCTAACCAACTTTCCACGTGATGGCAAATAAAATACAAAAATTCACAATAGGTGCCCAAGGAAGTATTTTTAAAATAAGTGTCCAGTGTGAGCTCAATCTTCTGACTAGACCAGCATCATCCAACAGATACAATATGAACTACATCCATAATTTTTTATTTTCTAGTAGCCACAATGAAAAAAGTCAGAAGAAACAAGTGAAATTAACTTTAATGATTTTTATTAAAGCCAAAATGTACTTATTTGAGCATGTGGTAATGTTTGAAATATTTTACCTTTTCTCTTTTTTTGCACTGCTTTTACAATATAAAATTAGAGTAGGGCTAGGAGTGCAGCAGGGTGATAGAGTGCTTGTCTAACACACATAGGGGCATGGGTTATATCCCTCAGAACCACAAAAACTTAAATTAAATTAAATTAAATTTCACTTATATCTCAATTGAGACATTAAATTTGCCTGTCTCTATTGTTCTGAGACAAGGTGTCACTGTGTACCCTGGGCTGGCTTTGAACTTCCAACAGCTTCCTTCTGCTTCAGTCTCTCAAGCGCTGGGATTTTAGGCATCCACCACTGCATCTGGATGTGACATTAAATCTGAGTTGTATAATAATTTATCTCTATCTAGATTTTATGAAATTTCTAGATAAAAAAGTAGGTCTATATACACATACATACGTGGATCTCCCAATAGTGTTTTTAAATTTAAAAAGGAAATTAATTGCATTATACTAAGTGAAAGACAGACACAAAATTTTCACATACTGTATTATTTCATTTTTTGAAATATCCAGTATAGGTCCATCCCTCAACATGAAACATAGTTTGGTGGTTGTTAGGAGCTGGGAGAAGAGAAAGGGGAACACCTTCTAATGGGTATAGGATTTTCTCTTGGAGCAATAAAAATGTTTTGAAATTAAGTTAAAGTAGTGTTTGTATAACTTTATGAATGTACCAAATGCCACAGAGAGAGGAGAGAGTGACAGAGTGCTTGTACATGTTAGGCAAGCACTCTTCTCACTGAGCTACATGTCTATTTAAAAATGGTTAACTTTATGTTATGTGAATTTCAACTTGATTTGTAAAAAGGAAATTTATAACATTTAAATAAGATCCCAACTTCTGTTCCTCATTCCCACTGTCCATAATCCAAGCGTTCAGTGGCATTCAACTAGAGCATTTTAGAACACAGAAATAAATTGTTTGTATGCAGAGCTACAGCTTTTGGAATCATTTATCTCTCTTTTGGCTTCCCAGCACTTTCTAAATGCTCTCAAGGTGAAGTGTCCCAGTTTATTTAAGCACCACCTGGCAGCCACTGAAGTGTCACGTTTCTCTTTCACAAGAGGTAGCTATGCATTTGATTGCTACTGTTCCACATGATTAGCAAGTTGGGGTGACAGATTGTTAGGTTTGCTATACTTCTGAGTGTGTTGTGATTCTTTCATAGCTTTTTGTAGAAGGTGTGAGGCATCCAGAAGCTGGTGGTCTGTGCTTCTGAGATGGACTTACAATGGTTTTCAGCAGCCCTTGCCTCCTGTGGGTGGCAAGGTAGCAGAGGGGAAAGGAGGTCACAGAGCATTACTGTGTTGGTTGTAACATATTAAAAGAGCAGTTTAAATGACTAGAGGTGCAAAATTTGAAGAAACTCCAAGGGTGATTCACAGAACTCTGAAGGATCTGATGAGCTCATCTGGTCAATCCCAGATGAATAAGAGAAATCTGCTCTCTTCTTTTAACTCCCCAGAGATAAAGATCCATAACCACAGTTGTTTACTCACTGCACTGAATCATACCTCTCAGGTAACAAGCAGTAGGTGTCTGTCCTGACTTACTGAAACCTCTATTAGCTATCTTTTAAATCTCTCTGCTAAGGCTGATATCATTCAACCATTTCCTCTCCTAGCTTATCAGGACAATTTGCCTCAAGTAGCTCTTTTGCCTTTTCTTTCACGTTTAAGGTTTCTATATCACAATATGATTATCCCATTGTAGGACACCTGGTCTATTTCTTCTTCCTTGTTGCTTTTAGTGCTTTCTTCTCTCCTTTATTATACTGGGGAGAAGACAAGGCAAATAAATCTCCATAGCTTACTCTTTTTCTCAACCAGCCCAATAGTGGATTCTTCCTTTGTCATACTGATGCAATATCTATCAGAATAAATTCATACCTCTTATTTATTTATAACACAGGCTTTAGATAGTTTCTTTAAGAACAATGACAGTAAAACACAAACCAGGGCAACACATTCCATTCTTTTGCTGACAAAACTGACAGTTTTTATAATGCTTCAGAAGACATGATAAATATCCTCCAAAGACTTGCTGTCATTTATACCTTTTTCAAGGTTAAAATTGGCTTATGCAAAATTTTGTTTGCAAATGTTTGATTGCAAACAATAGAAATGTGTTATAGCTAACATAAGATTTTTCAAACCAGGAGGACAAAAAGGGAATTAATAAGAGGATTTAAGAAGTATTTTATGAATCAAAGGAGGAATAAACATCTAAAATATAGAAAATTTAGAAAAGAAAAAATGGGCAACACTCTGAGACTTTACTTTCAGCTCAAGAACCTTTTCTTCTGAGCACTGCTTCTAACATTAATTTGTTCCAGGATTCTCAGTTAACTTTCAAAAAAATAAAGAACAATTTTTTTCAGATAAAAAATAATTGTTCAAAGATCCATTCTTATACTAAAAAAATTATTCCTTACTTATCTGGAATTCTAATTTAGTGGAATATCTGACATTTTTGTTTGGAAAGCCTAACACCCATACCCAGTATCTATTTTCTTTTCTTCCTTTTAGTAGAGTAACCCCCACCCACGCCCAGAAGTTTTAGCTCAGCTAGAAACTACATTTACCCTCTTCCTCCGTCCTAGGGTCTAACCAACAGGCTGCATGTGGAAGTAAACTGTGCTACTTCAGGTTGGCAACTCAATTGCTTCCTCCCTTCCTGGCCCATGTTTTCAGGGCTGGTGAACAAGCCTGTACCACACAGATGGAGGCAGCATCCATCCAAGGAATGGCAGAGCAACAACAGAGAAGGAACCTGGGTCCCCACTTGGGGAGCAGAGCTGCCTAACCTTAAACCAGCACTTATCAATGAACTAAAACACAAGAAAGAGGTCCCTAACATGCTTTATCCCCATGTACTTGCAGGGCTGTAAGAGTAGCTTATTCATGCAACAACAGAGGTGGCGTTGCTGTGCTGGATCTGAAGGAACATGCAGTTTCTGCCTATAATGTAGTCATCCAGAAACTTGGTAGGATCCTGTTCTGATATGTTAAGTAATGTTGAGTTGTACATTTTTACCTGGATTCCCATGAGGCCTGGCAGTCTTTTGGGATCCTTCCCTACATCTATTAATATCTTTACTGTCATAGGAGACAATTCTGTTTCTTGGCACCCAAAACTCCCAAAACAAATTCTTTCCTTCTATCCTGCACTTCTCTTCTAGACATGCCCTTTATGTCTTCCTTGCTAAACAGTGAGCTCCATGGAAAACCAAATCATTATTTGTCTCTCTACTGCTATGTTCTTAAAGCTTAGAAAAGGGTCCATAAATAAGGAGGGAGGAAAGGATTGATACACAGATATGTGGCTGGATGAGGGAGTAGGTAGAGGGACAGAGGGAAGGATTGATAGATGGATATATGGCTAGAAGAAAACTAGATTGTGGCTTATAGGAAAATGGATAGATGGACAGATGGATTAACTTGCTAACACTTTATCCAGGTGATTAACATGCTAACACTTTATTCACATGATTAACAGTCTATGGAGGTAAGACTGAAAAGAAAAAATGGGAAGTAGTTGAGGAAAAACGCAAAGCCCTGTGATGCCTTTCCACACTGGCCCCAGATTCCAGTTATCCACAGCAGTCTGCTCATCAGGGTTGCTTGCTGGGCACAGTCTTTTCCTCAGGGGCCACATCTAGGAATGTTCACAAAGGAGTGAAATGAGAAGGACTGTATCTTTTCAGCTCTTTAATCTCTCACCTCTCGGTAGTCAAGATTAGCAAAATAATTTTCCCACATTTCTCAGTTGTATAACTTACTACCTTGTAAATACCTAGAGACAGGAAAATTCCCATGACACCAAGGCCAGAGGCAGAAAGATGACTGGGTATGTCCAGGGGAAATGAGAAGAGCGTTGAGGGTATTTGGGGAAGTTTGCTAGATTTATATCCACTGCAGTCCCTGTGCTATTCATAACCACTCCTGCCCTTCCATATTTTGCCACTGTTATGCCTTAAAGAACAAAGTTGCCCTCACTCTTTCTCAAGGAAGAGAGGAACAAGCACTTTACCTTGTAAAGCCTGCCTTTTAAGGAGAATGCATTCACCAACTCCAGGAAGATTGAAGCAAAAGGGTTAGTTAAAAATAGATACCATCCATAGAAGGCAGGGTAATAGGCTCTCCAAAAAATCTGCATCCTAATCCCTAGAACCTGTGGATATGTTACATGACATGATGGGATTTTTC
>PVIR01027493.1:0-22861 GCA_004026965.1 Petromus typicus | reverse complement strand
GGCAAGAAGAATAACAAAAACACAGAACAAATAAAACAAACAGAGATAAAAACAGAATAGGGTGAGATTGAGTCCACTAATAGCCAGCTGGAGACGAGGAACCGTTGATTCCGTTATGGGCTAGACACAGTTTGAAGTTTACAGGTCACAGGGAAAAAGCTGTGAAGTTGCAGGCTTTCCCTTGATGTGAGCCCAGCGTCCTGTAGGTGGCGCTGGACCTAGAGACTCACCAAAGCCGGTTCTGGGGTCTCAGAGCATGCTCGCCCCCTGCAGTGTGGCGGGAGTGGGGGGCGTCTCAGTTGTTGTCCAGAGTTGGAGCGTCCCAGAGCTGGAGGCCTTGGGGTCGCCGGCTCGCTGTGGTGGAGACGATCTCGGTGGGTCCCACAGGGGCTCGGAGACCTCTTCTCCCGGCAGCGTGGCCCCTCGGTCCATCGGGCGGTGGGCGGGGCTTCTCCGCGGGCCCTTTGTCCTCTCCCCCAGTCCGGCTCTGGGAGTGTAAGCCCTTAACCGCAGCTGCAGGAGGCCTGGCACGCGCGTCTGCCCCTCGCCGTGCTCCGGAGTCCCAGAGGCCGGCAGTGCGCTGTCTGCAGCCGCTGGGTCCCGGGCTGGGCGCCTGCGAGGAGGGACAGCGGAGGGACAGACCGCTCCGGAGGTCGCTCTTCTTTCTTTGGCCTTAGTCAATATTTGCTTCTCATCTCTTTGATCTAGGCTTCTCTGCTGACCTTCCTTTCCTTCTCCACAACTGCTGTTTTCAGGTTTAAGAGCAGTTTTTATAGAGGCAGTGGTCTCCAGCTTTTACCATTCCACCATCTTCATAAGTCTCCTGAATACATTTTTAAAAATCACTTCTCTCATAGAGACACTTGAAAGAGGACTTCAGAACTGCTTCAGAAGTGCCAAGAACAATGGGATAAGGGTATTTGAAGCACCAGGAAGGATTCTGAGGGTGGAATTAAGAGTATCTGTGTCTTTTATTGACCACTCTGCACATTATTTGTTACCCTGGAGTTAAATTTTTTTTTTTAATTTTTAAATTAAAAAAAAAACTTTATTGGTACATTACATACATGCATCATGATTGCACTCCATAATGGGGATTTGTACCAATATAAGACACAACTTAATTTTCATTTTTTCCCATAGCCCTACCCACCCTACCACCCCCCCCATATACATAAAATTTGTTTCCTTTCTTTTTTGTTACAATCTCATTATTTTTCCCCCTTCACCCTATTTTACTTTGAGTATTTTCTATTTCACAATGTATAACATACAATTTTAGGACTCATTTACATCTTCATTTTCTCATACCAGAGAAAAGATGTGATATGTACCTATCTGTGCCCTATTTATTTCACTTATGAGGATATCCTCAAGGTATGTCCATTTAAGTATAAATGATTCAAACTTATCATTTTTTATGGTAAAGTAATATTCCATCCTGTAGATGAACCACAGCTTTTTTATCCAGTCTCCAGTTGATGGACATTTGGGTTGTTTCTAAGATGTAGCAATCACAAATTGGGCTGCTATAAACATGGGTGCACATATGTCACTGTGATATGAGTCTTTTAATTCTTGTGTGTATATATACCTAGCAGGGCAATGGCTGGGTCAAATGGGACCTCCAATCCTAGCTTTTTGAGGAATCTCCAAACTGATCTCCACAGGGGTTGTACGAGTCTACAGTCCCACCAACAGTGGAGAAGGGTTCCTTCTTCTCCGCAGCCTCGCCAACATTTGCCATTGGCTGATTCTGAAATGGCAGCCATTCTATGTGGATTGAGATGAAATCTCAATGTTGTTTTCATCTGCATCTCTCGAATGACTAATGATGTTGAGCATTTCTTCATATGCTTCTCAGCTGCTCTTACTTCTTCCTCTGAAAAATATCTGTTCATTTCAGATGCCCATTTTTGAATTGGGTCTTTAAATTTGGGTGGGCTGATTTTTTTGAGCTCTTCATATATTCTAGATAGTAGCCCTTTGTCTGAGGAACAGCTGGTAAAGATGTTTTCCCACACTGTTGGTTGCCTTTTTGCTTTGCTGGTGGTTTCCTTTACTGTGCAGAAGCTTTTTAAAAGAATGAGGTCCCATTTGTTGATTTCCTTAGCCATTTCCTGTGCTATAGAAGTTTTGTTCATGAAGCTTTTCCCTAAGCAAATGTCTTCTAGAGTTTTACCTACCCTGTTCTGCAGCAGATGTAGAGTGTCTGCTTTAGGGATGGGAGACCCTGGAGTCAAATACGCACACTTCTCTGGTCCTTTGCATCGGGTCTGAGCTGGGGAGTCCACGGTCCCGGATCACACGTGGTTCGCCTAGTGGAGGCGTCAGAGGACTCCGCAGGGGACGAGGCTGCAGGCGTCAGCACCAGTTCTGCAGACTCCTTGGCTCCTTCTCCCTCAGTTGTGCATCAGTGCTTCTCCCTCCTTCCATGTACAAGTAACTAGGTACGAAAGAGCCGCAGTGAGAGGATGCGCTGCCCGAACAGGACAGCATCGCTCCTCATTACCAGGATCTGGACAGCTTTCTTAGCTCTGCGATTCCCTCAAAGAAATTCTCAAGCTAGTAGGTATTTTTAAATTTTTGAAGTGGTTCTTCTTTTTGTATATAAAGCTGTGTATTTTACAGTTGATATTTCCTCTCATTTTATCTGAATCAATTTGCCTTCTCAGAATTCATGAGATCATGTTTACACAGAACAGACAAACTGTCACATGCACCTTATCAATTTGTGTTTATTTCAAGCTTCAGTGGTTGACATGGAGTTTGGGTGCTGTCATTAAACTGAATTGTATTTTTAAACTCCTAGAATATAAAAAAGAAAAGATATTTTTCAGAATACTGTTTCTATTTAACCTCTCATTATTATACGTAGCTTCAGGCTACTCCGTTATACTTGGTGACTTAAAGGACTATTAGATGGAGAAAAAAGAAAACGTGATTCTGCCTCTCGACATCAACAGCTACAGGCACAAAGACATGATTAAAGCATTCAGCAGTGTATAGGCCTTATGAGCAATAGCAATCTTTTCCTGGTGGCCGTTAAATCATTAAAACAATGGCTTTAATGAGAAGTTCACAATAAATATTTAGAATGCAATATATTTCTTAAAGTCAGGTCTTACTAGATAATCCAAGATGGCCTCGAACTCGCTCGGAGTCCAGGGTGGGCTGGAACTTGTCTTCCTGCCTGAGCCTCTAAGAGTGCCCAGCACACACCACCACGCAGACTTAATCACGGCTCGGTTCTGAAGTTGTCTGAAGGCATGAAAGAGAGATGAAAGTTTTAAGAAGACATTTGAAATAAGAAAAATCATCCAGGGTTTTAAATCTCCTCTAAGGCATGAGCAATATTTCAAGAAAAATAATTTATATTTTAAATACTGGCATCCTTTTCCATATTTATGACGTTAGACACCTTGTGGAGTTATAAAATGAGAGTTGGAGCAGGAGCAGGGTTGGAGGGTTTTCTAACTTCGAATCATTTTAAATATTTTGCAGCAGGATCAGGGAGTTTTCCTGGCTCTTGAGCACTGCAGGATGGAAAACCGCTTGGGACGTGCAGCGCACGCTCTGTGTATATGTGCGGCGCATGCTCCGTGTGTATGTGCGGCGCATGCTCCGTGTATATGTGCGGCGCATGCTCTGTGTATATGTGCGGCGCATGCTCCGTGTGTACCTGAACTCAAGATCGCTGCTCACCGAAGACACTACTGAAAATGCTGATTTCACATCCTCCAATTCATCTTCTGCATCAAAAGGTATCACCGGCCACCACCACTTTCAGGAAATGCCAACAGATGCAAAGAACATCTGACTTTGTGTAGAAATTCTCAGGGTCCAAATAAAGCCAAAAATAATGTTTGGATGGCATTTATCTTTAAAGATATGTCTTAAAAGGTATGATAATTTCTGCAATGGAAGTGAAACAGTCAGTATAAAATATAAAATGTGTGCATAAAATGAAACAAATTTAGTCACATACACATTGCGAGAAACTGGAAATCAAAATAGGACTATTAATATTTAGGATTTGTGATTGTAAACAGTGGTGCATTTTGACAGTAAGTTTTATTTACCCTTTTAAAGAGCCGTTGCTTGCTTTGCTCTTTCATTCTCTTCAGAATTACTTGTTCTATTTGGCTCAGTATGTGGAATGAAAATTCTAACTACTGAATTTCTAAATGAATATTTTAAGATTGCTGAAGTCTTTCAAAAGTTACTGAGCATTTATTATGTGTTAATTTCTGAAAATTAGTCATTTCATGTGCAATTAGCATGATACATCTCTGTCTGTAGCAGTGTGCTGAGCTGGACATTTTATGCAACTTTACAAATCACAGTGTATTCAGCAGTTTCCTGAACTAAGAGGAAGGAAACACGGACACATACACATGTGAACACACAACACACGTGCTCTCCAGGAATCCAGCTTAAGCTTTGTTCTGTGAGTGCAGCTTCTCCCAATGGCCTCACGGCCTCCGTACATCTATTCGGCACAAGTTACTGAGGCGTCAGCAGCACATAGCTCTTTCTCTCCCATCCACCCTCCGGCTGTTCTCTTGGGAACCCACTGAAGGGGAAGCACCACAGCAGCAGCTGCCTAGTTCACCAGCACTGCCTTAGCAGGGCGAAGAAGTCGGGCTGGCAGTGCTAAGTGTGAGCTCCTGGCTGGGCCCGCTCTGGCACCAACAGAAGCAGCGCCCTCGAGGAGGTTCCGAGAGAAGGAGATGGCTCTCCTTGTGCTCTTGAGGCTTTGCTGCACAAGCGTTCACACACTGGTGTTGCTGTCTCTGGCCTCGTGGGGCTCTCGCAGGGAACCGTTGGATGCAGGGATGAGCGCCCCACCAACTCCTGAGCTGCCGCCGTTTGCTGTCCCGGGTGAGTCCACCAGGCCGGCAGCGCTGGGTGTTCTGCTCCCCAAGGTCCCACGTGTGGGTCTGCTTTCCAGCTCACTCTCAGGTTTGAGCCACAATCTTTGCCCACGGGTACCTTAACCCAAGAGGAATTTCCTGGAACAGTGACAGGCAAGCACGTCAGGTGTCTGTACTTGCCAGCGTCAGTTGACTCCCCCGCTCCCGGGCCCCATACTGACTGCCGCAGCCTGAAGCAGGCTTGTGCATTAAGGAGACGCAAGCATGCTCAGCTGGTTCCGAGGCAGAAACCTCGTGACGAAGGAGCATGGAGGAGCAGAGCTGCTCAGTGCAGGGCAGCCAGGAAGCAGAGCACGGAAAAGTAGCAAGGAGGAGAGGATGAGAGACCAGACGGGAACAGCAAGGCCGCGTCTCCACGGCCGCCCAGAGGCGGAAGTGTGTGCCAAGCCAGCAAGCAGACACTGCACCCACAGCCCCAAAGCCGGACGGACCAAATATGCACACAAAACTTGCTCTGTATTCAGAAACAGGGAGTGAAAACTTGGAAAAATGGGGTGGCCCTTCTCCTTTCTTTTTTCTCATTCTTCAAAGGGATAAAATCTTAGTTCCTTTCTCGTAACTGAGATGCAATACTGATGCGCACAGGTTAAAGAGTTATTTGCATAGCTAAATTGGCTTTTAGCAAAATATTATAAATATATAATATATATATATATAAAGAGTTAAAGGGTTATTTCAGGTCTTCGTTTATAGAGGTTTTAGCCGCTAGACGCTGGCTCCAAGGTGGGGGGGGGGGTTCGGGAGGGGCCCTGCCTAGGATGTCCGTTCTCTGCGTGGCTGAGAGCTGCAGGTATCAAGAGCTTGCTCTGTTTTCATTGCTGAGTGGTATCCTGCTGTGTGGTTGTTCTGGCTGTCTCCTGGACAACGACTTTTAGCTTTTACTTTTGTTTTCAAGTCTCTCTCTCTCTCTCTCTCTCTCTCTCTGTCTCTCCCTGTTGGGAAGGCCATACCCAGTTCTGGGATTCTATGTAAACTTCCAGGGCTGTAACTTTTCTAAATGAAAATGTTCTCAGCTCTGACACTAAGGCTAATCCACTTTTTTGTGGTTGGGCAAGACTGACTTGGTCAGATCCCTGGTGTGGAAGTGTGACTATAAGTGTTTATTTGTAGGGATGGCCTGCGGCTGCTGGAGAGCTGGGTTGGCCGCTGGTGAAGTCTCTCATGCTAAGGACACAAGCAGTGACTAGCTGGGGTGATGGGGCCCACCCAGGAATCCCTTTTTGGACTAATCAACCCCAGCCCAAAGATGCAGACCCCTGGATCCATTAACAGATTCACGAAAGGGGAATGCACATCCTGCTATGCGTTCCCTCTGTAGCCTGGGGTTTTGCCCTTGTGTCTCTTGCACTGGGTCCCGGAGTGACCTGGGAGTCAGACCTGGCCAAGTCCCCTGCACCCCAGCACATTCTCTGCGCTGCTGGACACTGGCGAGGTGACAACACTGTCACTGGGGTTGTTTACTGGCAGCACTGGTGGGAAGGAGCAGCTGGACGGGCTCCTGAAGCTGTGGTGGTTCATGATTCCAAAGTGGAGCCAGGATGGAGCCCAGATCTGCCTCCATCTGCTTCCTGTGCTGCCCCGCAGGCACAGGACAGCAGAGCGTGTGCCCAGGGTCTCTCATGAGCACCCAGGCTGCCATCTTCCCAGGAGACTGCAGGCCACAGGCCAGTCACAAGTTACCGTGGGCCACGCTATCTTCAGGGGTGAATTCCTGGCAGGCCAGGGACCTGGACCAAGCCCCCGGCCTGCACTTCCACAAGGCCCACCCCAGGGCTGCCCCAGCCAGGCAGAGGTGCCCTGGGGAGCCTTGATGCTCCTTAGAGGGATGGGGTTTGTGTAGCCTGTCCTCATTGGCCTCATTACTGGAAATGATGACACCCATGACCTTGCCGCTCTTGGCCTCTGACCCCGCAGGCTCGCCTGGCCCTGCTGCTGCTGGGGCCGCACCTGCAGGCTTGCTGACGGGCTGCTTCAACTGCTTGACATCAGTGTTCCCTGAGCACACCCCACCTCTCAAGTGTGAAAAACTACACATTTATTTTCAAAAACTAAAAAATTAAATATATAATCAATTGATATGATTTACTGTTATTTTATGTCTCTGGTAATATTTTGCTAAAAGCCAATTTAGCTATGCAAATATATGCACACTTTCTGTCTAGAAAGCTTTTTAATTTTAATAAGTAAGTTAGTAGACAAAACCATATATTGTTGAATTTAAAAGATTATGAATAAAGGAGGAAGCTGTGACTATCTCACTAGAGGAATTCTTACTATTCAATTATTCAGCTATGAATTAAAATGAGAACTGTGTGAAAATTGGAATTGATTCAGTGAAATCACATACTCTGAGAGCAAAGTCCTTGTGTCTGTCAAGAAGATGAAGGAAAACAGTATGAAAACACGCCCACCAGAAAATGGTCCAAATGGAGGGGCAGTGAACAGCTAACTCTACTTAATCCTCATACCACGATACTCCCTAAGGTAACATTCCAGACCTGCAAGGTACCTGACATAAATACCTTATTTGGTATTTTAAAATAGGAGATCATAAGACAGTCATTTCCTCTGAAGCCAGCAGAACATATTTTCCTCAGTGCTGGCAAGTTTGAGGGGGAAAGGTTGCAAGGCTGGTTGGAGAGCACAGCAAGCCCAGTCCATCCAGGTGCACACCCCAGAAACCGCGGGGCCTTCCGCAGCAGCTCTGGGCAGCGCAGCCCCGGCCCACACGAGACCCTGGCATCTGCTCTCAGCATGGCGGCGAATTTCCTTTGCAGGACAGGTCCAAAATCCCTCATTGCAAACACAGCTCGTTCTCCTCCTCCTCCTGGTGAACAGCCACCGACCCTGGGTGAGTCGTGAGTGGACAGAGGATGCAGGAGCTCTGCTACCTCGAGTGGTGTGAGTTCGGACCTGGGCCAGGCCTGCTCCACAAAGGGGTGTGGTGATGTGGCTGATTTCTTCTTTATGGAATTCACATTTGTTTCCTTAAATTCTGCAGCCTGGACTTCCTTGTCTGGTTCATGGTAGTTTGGGTTAAAAACAGAAGATATATGGGCTGGGGATTTAGCTCAGTGGCACAGCGCTTGCCTTGCAAGCACAAGGTCTTAAGTTCATCCTCAGTACCACAAACAAATAAACAAATAGAAACTCACTAAGCTGGAATTGTTAAGAACTTTTTTTTGTGTGTGGAAAGTCAGAAATGATAGGACTGTATCCTGCATAATAAAGATATATAAAGTAATGTCTTTAATAGGATATGACATAAAAGTGTGGACCAGTATGTGACATTGTGTGTGCAATATATTGCTTTATATGATAGGTAATTTATATCTATTTGCTGTATACAAAAATATGCTTATTGCATAAAACACATAAAATAATATATATACTTGACATATTTGCAAGTTTTACATTCATAGGCCTATTATATTAATTTTACTGTTTGTACCATTTATTTCACACTGTTAAATATATGTTATTTGTTACATGAATATATTAAATGCTATACAGGCAGTGCATCTATCATATAAATCACGTATGATATGTTGTCATAAATCTGCATTAGATGTTTCATGGTAGCACACTGAGCACACAGTCCTGTGTCAGCGAAGTCTGCTTGTGCAGAGTGCGTCCCCACCTGGCCACCACACTGTCAATCCTGTTCACGTAGCCTGCCATGTGGGTCCCCTGACAGCCCGAGGAGCTGGCGTCCCCTAAAGCTATCACCAGCAGCACCTCTAGGTTCAAGTCACGCTGTGAAGAGCCCGAAACCCAGGCTGAGCATTTGTGAGCAACCTGATGGCATCAGAGCCATCCCCTCCTGCCCCGACCCTCTGCTCTGTGGCATGTTTGAATGTAATCCCAGCAGCAGTGCCAGGAAGCATGGACATTCTCAAGATCCCCGCTCTCTGGGAGGCTGAGGTCGGAGGTTCCATGGTTGAACCAGCCTGGGCAAGCCTGTGACACGGTGAGCCCTGGCTCACACTAAACCGTTTAGGGCTGGAGATGCAAGTCAGTGTTAAGGCCACAGTTCAGTACCTAGAATCCCTCCGTTCCTAAAGGGGACAAACACAGAGCTAAAACAGCCCCAGCTAAGTGCTTTCAGAGACAACCATCACTGCTTGCCTGTCCTTCGCCATCACTGGGAGTTGCACACTGTTAAAGTGTTTGACTGTCTGAAAGACATCTTGTTAAAATGGCTCCTTGGGAAAAAGTTCGAATCAATAGCTATCTGTTAGCAACTGTTGGGTCCTTAGGTCTCATTTATCTTACGTGAAGCACAGTGACTTGCCCTGCTATTTGTAGTTCCAGACTTGGCTGCTCTCCTCACTTGTTCCTGCAAACTGCTGGCTCCGGAGCACACCTGACTCAGCTTCCTGTGCTCAGGAGACTTCCGGGAGGCGTGATGCGTGTGATGCCCCCCTGGCCGGGAGGCAGCATCCGATGAGTGTTGTTGTCCAGCTGTCCAGGAGGAGGCTGGGGATCAGCACCGCGGTCAGCGCCTGCACCTTCCCGTGCGGAGCAGCAGCCACACACCTGTGCTGAGAGCAGAGGAGCATGAAAGGCGAGCAAGGACCGGGCAAGATGTCAGGTGCCACATCCCATCGCAGCCTAGTACACAGCTGGAGTCTTGCTGGAGCAAATCAAAAAATCTTTGGTACTGAGTGTTCGACTCTTGACCTCGTGCATTCTTCAGAAAATCTGCCACTCTGCAGAGCTGCTAGCAGCAGCAAGCAGCCAGCCAGCTGTGGAAGGGCAGTGTCCCATGCCCAGGCCCCATCACGCGGCCCTGCCCGGGTCGTTCTCCTGGGCAGATGTATGGGCTCCGTCCACCACCCTGGTGAGCAGCCACCGAGAGCCGCGCGGAGGACACTGCGCCAGCAGAGCCGCTTCCTCCCGCGCTCAGCCCACGCTGTCTCTCATCAGCACTGCACAGCAGAAGCTGCCGCTGATTTGCAGCCTCTGCCACCAAACCCCCTGGGGGCTGGCTTGACTGGCCATGTCTCTCTCTGCTGCTGGCTCTGTGAAGTGGCTGTCCCGGGTGCCACCCACTCAGGGGTCCTGAAGTCACATTAGCTGCATCAAAGACACGGGTTCTGTGAACACAGAACCACCATCGTGTCTGACTTTCGGTGGTGCCATGTTTTTCTTAAATCCTTTATTTCTCTAATATCTGAATGATATCCCAAATTCAGATTATCACCTGAGAGACTGGAAAGAGACAGCAGAGGATTTACTGGGAGATCGTTCCCTGGAGTCTGTTCTCCCAGCACAGTGAGTGTGCTGTGAAGTCTCATCCCCGGAGCCGCCGCCTCCTATGGGCTGCACCTCCGAGAACAAGTCGGCCATGAGCTGGCTTGGGGAAGGACCCGCGGATGAGCAGCCTTGACCCAGCCACCTGCCAAAGCCCACCTCTGTGCGCAGGCTCTGTGGGACACCCCAGATCAAGACCTCTCAGGGTGAGTCATGAAGTAATTTTCTGCGATCTCTGTTCTTTAGTGGAGGAAGGAACACAGTTGCTGGTAAAGAAAGCAGTGGCTCAAGCAAACACGTGTGACTTACAGCCTTCAAAATGAAGCATGGCGCATTCACAGTGAAGGTGGGAACAGGCCCTTCCTCCACCTCTCTGCTGAGAGACCCATGTGGCACGTGTGCTGTGCAGTTTTACGGCAGCATTTGCACAGATTTGGTTTGCTTGGGTGCTGCATGTGCAGCTTTGATGTGCAGATTCACCCTCAGCAGAGAATGACCTCGTCAGAAAGTCTGAAAACATCCCTCCAGTCTGCAGTCAGGGCAGGCTCTGGTCTCTGGTGTCCGCAGCCACACGCCGAGCTGTGCTCACTCTTATGTGTGCGATAGATAAGTAAACCCTGGGCCGGGACGTAGCTCAGTGGTTCCGGTGCCTGTCTTACAAGAGCTCCACAGCACGGTTCAGAGGCAGAGGAGAGGGCACACAGACGTGAGCACTTACAGACGTGAGCACTTACAGACGTGAGCACTTACGGACGCGAGCACTTACGAACGTGAGCACTTACGGATGTGCCTCGTCTGCATGTGGCGCCTTCCTCCTCTATGAACTTGCATCTGACGTCTGAGGGGAGAGTCATGGGCTGTCTGTAGCTCCACAGGTTCCAGTGCAAGGTCAGTGGGCAGTTGATCTGCACCTGAAGAGCACGTCATGGTGGAGGACAGAGAGGATTGAGGGAGAGAGAGGAGGAGGGGGGAAAGGAGGAGGGGGAAGGGGAAGGGGACCAGGAGAGACGCAGCCTTCACAGGGGGCCGTGCCCTGCGGCCCCAGCCGGGCCCCTTCTCCTCAGTGCACTGACCCAGCCGCCTCTCCAGGCCCCACACATGGCTGCTCGGGGCCATGCCCTCGATGCAGGAGTCCTGGGGATGCTGCAGTGATGAGCGTGGGCCGTAGAGGGAATGAAGACTAACTATAGCTCCCGGAGGCTCCAGCCAGTGGGTTGCAGAAAAGTGTGGTTGCTGTGTCCCGCTGTGCTGCCTGCAGCATGTGGACCTGTGGTCATGTGATCTTTCTTTTCCTTTGCAGTCCTGGGGGGTTAATCCAGGGCCTTCAAACTGAGCTGCAGCCTCACCTCTCTTTTACCTTGCGTTGTGCAGCAGGGTCTTGCTGAGCCAATAATTTGCTCATGCTGCACTCTAACTTGAAATCTTCCTGCCTCAGCCTCCTGAGGTGCTGGGATTAGGGGTGAGTACTGCCACTCATGGCTTGTGCTTCTGTTGTTTAAGTGTCAGGGGAATGATTCTGATGGCATTTACCTTGTGACACAGTATTACTTCAGCTACCACTTATTTAGCACTTGCTAGGGGCTGGCAGAGGAGAGGTGAGCCCATCCCCTGAGGTTCCATTTGCAGTGCACAGTTGGAGCCCACTTCCTGCCTATCACCGTGGCTCCTGCTCTGCAGCACCGTCTGGCCACGGACAGTGCGCTGGAATTCCAGGAGAGCTTCTGGCCCGCAGTGGGTGCACGGCAGCCCTGCCTGTCCTGCTGGTGCTCAGCGGGGCCACAGCTCATGAGTTCAGGGCTCTGCTGGCTGCTGGCAGGTGCTGCTGCTGCTGCGGACATGTCGATACTTGGTGGGCAGGTCTGGGGGCTGGCGGGTCAGGGCTAAGTCACAGCCGGTGAGGGTCAGTATCTACAAGGAGCTGGTCATCAGTACGTTTCCTGTCCTCGCACCGAGTAGAGTGCGGAGGAGAGCCTCGATGTGAGCTCAGGGGCATCAGTCTCTGTGCCAGGACGGGGGTGACCCGGGCAGACCCTGTCCTGCCCATCCTCGGGCTGCTCGTCCCCGAGGACAGGACCTGGACTTGGTTTACCTCGGAATGTGCGGGCACAATGTGTGATGGCTATTCAGTAGGTGGTGAGGAGGTAAACAAAGCAAAAAGTTTATAAGCATTCAGTTTTCATTCGTCTGCATGCTTCAAGTGGGAGGACAGAGCACTCATACATCTTCTGTGCCTGTATTGTTAAAACTCCATAAAAATGAGATGCTGTGAGTAAAACTCACATTGAAAAGGTATGAGAAACAGGTGCTGGAAATGTAAGAAGAAGCACGGAGTTTTGGTGGCAAACACAGGCCAATGACTAGGGCTTTAAAGTGGCCTTCAAAAATTACCACAGATGAGATGAAAGAAATCTCACGTGCATGATATTTAAGAGTTGGGAAAGGAGGACTTAATACGCAAGGAAACGACCTTGACCGCTGGCGCTGCCTCCGCAGCAGGTGTTGCCCTGTGTTCTCCAGGCCTGCAGAGAGAAGGGGAGTTTATAAAGTGGAGCCAGGCTTTTCATTTTATACAACCATCGTTCTGTGCCATTTTAGACTTCACTATGCAAAACAGAAATCAGAAGAGGAGCAAAGGTCTCCCTGCCCAGGGGCCCAGGACAGACACAGGGTTCCCGCAGTGGGTGGTGGACAGGGGGACAGCACCCGTGACGCATGGCAGAGCTGCTCTGGGGTCAAGACTGGTGCCGAAGTGAGTGAAGACTGAACAGAGCCCCAGAGAGGCCCAGCGAGGGCGGCCAGGGCTGCTGGGTGGACGAAGGCCAGGCTGAGAGGAGCTGAGGGCGGCACCCATAGCCAACTCGGACCACACTGCTCCACCTCGAAGATCCGAGGTGTCTCGTCTTCCGGAGTCTCAGACAGGGGAGCAGGTGCTCAGAGTCTGACTTACAGGCCCTGGAAGTTTGAGTGAGTCTGGAATCTGCGGCCAGTGTGTGCTGCAGGTGACAGGCCACCTGCTTCTCCCTGTGCTCTCTGCACCACGAGAAACCTGCACATCCTGACCGTGGGGTGGCCAGAAGAGGGTGTTGGGTCCCATCCAGAGTGCCCACCAAGTGGCCGAGCCCGGCAGGGCTGCGTCCCTCCTGCCAGGTATATGCTATCTTACGCCTTCTCCAAGTACCCAGAGGGCTACAGCCACGTCCACAGCTCTATAGGGTGCAGGTGTCTCTGCGGCTGGGCTTCTCTTTGCTGCTGGCATGCTGAGGCCTGCCTGGTGGGCTTTCTGTTCAGTTCTGGTGCTGCGGCAGCTCCTCAGGTCCCGTTCAGAACCCATGTCTCGAGGAGAGACACAGGAGTGGGTGCTGGGTCCCAGGGGGCTTGGCTTATGGTGACTGCGAACCTGGAAGATGGATATCAGCAATGTGCAGATCCATGAATACTGCAGTTACTTAAATTCACCCCAAGCCCACCTGTCATCGAGTGTCTGCTGCAGGCGAAGCTCTGACGGATGCATCCATCTGCCAGATGCAGCCAGAGCAGAAAGGACAGCTGTGAATTAAACCAGCTCATCAAACTATTCATTATTGCTTTTTATACTAGAAAACTTACAGGAAAGGCGGACAGACTTCTGCCTTTAAACTTGTACTGTAGCTGCAACTTCCCAGGCTGGACAGATGTTTTTTGGAAATCCTTCTGGGGCACCTGCCCAGTGGTTATTGGGATGCCAGTGACTCTGGGAGGATCAGTGGAGACAACCAGATACTGCGTCCAAGTTCAGGTGGACGGCAGACATCTGAAGCCCCTGGCACCAGAAGTGTTCGGGACAGTACAGTGGAAATTGTGCTGAGTAGGTACTAAGTTAGCTTTGAATTTTCTGGCCCAACTGTCCACTCCCGGCTCTGAAGGTGAGTGTGGCCTGCACACTCTTTGTAGAAGGCTCCTTGCCCTGTCTCCAGCAAACAGTCACCCTTCCCTGGACAGGAAAGGAAACATCCCCCTACTGGAAAAGCCACTGAAAAGTGGAACCTCACTGCTGGCGGACCTGCAGTGTCGGGACTCTTGTCTACGACTTTAGCAACTCGAAGCTGTGTTTCTGGGTTTGCCTTGTGGGTGGGGACTGTATTAAAATAGCCAAGGTGGCCGTGAGTGGGTGATCGTGAGCGTAAGTGAGAAGGGAAAGTGGTCATCACAGACGTGGTCTCTTATCGTAGAGGAAAAGGTAATTTTCCCTGGAAATCTTTGTTGGTGTGGATCGAGGAGGTTCTTTATTTTCTCATTTTTCTTTATCAGCTGGCAGGGAACTAAAGCACTGTTTCTCACCAGCAGGGAGAAGAGCATGAGCTTACACTTCGTGGGGTGCGAGGACTCTCAGCTCTGGCTCGACCTGGCCTGAGACTGATGTTTGAGTTACGTCCTTGCACATAGCGACTGTGATAAACTGCACAGCATCTGGGAGCTGACACCCAGTGCTGCCCCTCGAGGCATTTTCCAGCTCTCCTTGGACACTTGAGGACTAGTTGCGGCATCCTCACTTCCCTGTGACCTCTGAAGCTGTTGGGATCAAGTGGCACCGGGGTGAGAAAATACACAGACGCTGAGTTGAGATTTAAACTCACCAGCTCTTCACTGTAACCTGTAGGCCCGTTGGTTAGAATTTAGGCAAGAGGAGTGTTAGGCGTCATCCAGCGCAGCCCGGGGGGGCCTAGTTCTCACCGCTGGTGTTGGGCTGCCTTTCCTCCGCCAGTCACCGCTGCTCTGGAAAGTGAGCTCCGGGCTGCTCCTCCTTTCCAGCCTGGTGGCCGACTTGAGCTGGAAGTGACCAGGCCTGACCTGCTCAGCCTGGACGGGTGTTTCTGACCCACTAAGTCACACATTCAGGCCATATTGCAGCATCAAGAGGAGTATGTATAATTACGTCCTGCAGCGTGTGCTTCTGGTGTCTCGCTGGCCTTCCCCCACTTGGCACCTTTGACTTTGGAAAACTTTCCTGTGAATAGTGACTAGGAAATAAAACATGCAGGCTGTAGCCACTGGCTGGGGTGGGAGGCTCACCTCACCTGTCAGTGAACAGCGAAGTGAGATGAGAAGAAATCCAGCCCTAGCCAGGATTAGCAATAAATCTAGCCTCTTGCTTTTACTGCACCCAGAGCCACTCAGAAATATAGCCATGAGTCATGGTGTGTGCCTTGTACCGTCCAGTTACTGACTTAGCCAGAACGAGGCTGAGGACTGGTGCACAGGCGTGCAGATGGTGACGGGGTGCACCGGGCGTCAGCGGGAGTCAGCCACACCCCGATGGCTGACTGGACCGTGTTTCCCCTCCTCATGGGGAAAGGGATGAGCCAGAGATGAGTGCGCCATATTGGGTGAGCCAAGCTTGGGTGGGAGGGTGGGATGGACATGGATTTTCCGTCGGGCAGGCCCTGCTATTGGCCAGTGGGAGCTGAGCTGCCCAGCTTACCTTGGTGGCCTGGGCTGAGAGATGGAGCAGCATCCTGCATGGCAGTGACTTCTTTCCTTGCCTGGGCCTGGGAGAGCAGAGCAGAGGACAGGAGGGCGGGGGAGCTCTCCTCACCTGGCTCCAGCTCTTGGTCTGCAGACACAGGCTGGGGCAGTGACGGGAGAGGGGCTGATGGTCCCGATGTCAAAAGCCGTGTGTGACCACAGACGCACAAGTGCACCCAGCCCCAAGCCAGCCGCGCGGGGCCGGGATGCCGGCCTGCTCCTCTCCCGCTCGTCTTGCCTTTTCACCACTCCGGCCCCCGTGTGGCATCCTCCTGATAGACGTCGCGCAGTTTTGTCTTTCTGACTGTGACTCACAGAGAGGGAGGTGCTTGTCACACACAAGAGTGGCAAGCCCAAAGTGCGCCGTGGCACCACAAGATGCATAAAACAATGGAGAAATGCCCTCACCTACGCAAGGAGAAAAGGTTCTAAATTATATGGGAAAGGGAAAAAGCAGACTTTGTACTTATTTTGGTTCTAAAAATTCTTTTGCACACGTACTCAGGAAACTATTGCTGAGTGTCTCCTAGGCTGGTGCTGGGTGGACCGAGGAGGCGGGGACCTGCCGTGATTGAGCTGGGTGGGAGGACTCCCCGGGGAGTTGTACAGCGTGTTGGCTGGATAGGAGTTCATTCACAGAACTCTATTACAGCAGGAACATTCCAGCAAAAAGCTACAAGAAATACATCTACAAACAGAAAAGAGAGGATTAATCAACTTCCTGGGGTGTGTGCAGCTGAATCAAGAAAGACTACACTAGTTTATGCTGCACTGTTCGGCCAAGGTCACTGCAATTGTATGAGACACAGATCAAATGTGAAAGGCCAAACACCAAGACTCCTTTCCTGGGATGAGATGGGAGCTGCTGGCTGTGTCAGTTCTGAGGATTCACCAAAGGGCAGCGACAGGTGCAGTGCTTCGGGGCTTAGGAGGTGGGGCTGGAGCCAAAGCTGTGAGCCGGCGGCTCAGAGCAATGAAAAGGATCTACCTGTCTGCGCATAGTATATACATGCATAGCGTGTGTGCAGCCTGTGCACAGAGTGCATGCACAGCACATATGCAGTTGTGCACAGTCTGCACACACAGCACACCCGCAGTCTAAATAGTCGGCATGCATAGAAAACATGATGTCATATAACTGTTTGAATAATCTGCATTCTTTTGGATTTCTGGTTGGGTTCTCCACACACACACACACACACACACACACACACACACGCACGTGCATGCACGAGCGTGTGAGCATGGGCTCATATCTGGTTTTCAAGCTCCCATTGTGTAGAAATCATTTCGGGATGCATCAGATTACAGCTCTGAAAGGTGAGACTGAGGGTCGGGTTAGCCCAGAACCATGCAAAGAGGTTAGTGGTGCTGCTGGAGTCAGGGTGATCTCAGCAAACACTGATGACGATGTGTTTCACTTAGCGTCAGCATTTGGATGGAGGACAGCCTCGGTGTACGTTAGGGTTCTATGAGTGTTCTAGACGCTGCATGATACTAAAGCCTCCGGACGCATGCCTACATCTGAAGAAGGTGAAAGCCTGTGGTACAACATGGAGACAAAAATATTCAAAATGCATTTAGTGATTTATTATCTAAGCAACTGGTAGGTATACTTGTTACTACATCCGTAGCTCCCAACGCATCATTTGGACTCCCACATAATCCGCACACAGCACCAATGCCCATACGGGTGCAGTTGTCACCGGTGGAAATGTCTCATTGCACAATGACTCACTGCATCTCCTGAGAGGAGCTCAGCCTCCTCTAAGGTCACAGTGTCTGACACTCAGCATGTCAGGAGATGCTGCTGCAGTCCTGAGCTCCAAAGCAGTACATGAGGCTTCTGGCTCTGTCTCCATGGCAGAGGCCAGAGTCCACCCTGACCCATGTCAAGGCCAGGAGCTCAGCTGTGCTGGAACCAGAGAGGGGGCTTCTTGAACTCTGTCTCAGGATGGTGGGTGCGAGGACACGGCCCCGCACACCCACTGAGGTACAGCCCATGCCCCACGCATGCTGCTGAGACACACTTTCCCCACGTCTACTGTCTCACAGCAGACCACAACCATGCGAGTCTTCTTCCCAGAGCTTCCATGTGTGCTGTGAATCACTTGGTCCAGCCAGCACTCACCCAGAAGTGAAAAGGCCTGGCTGAGGTGTGGCTGCTTCCTGTGCTCCTGCGCATCTCCCGGAGGACAAGTCTACAGCTTCCTCACTGTACAGAGGGAGGGGCCACCTTCCCTTCCAGAGAGCACAGGAAGCAGGAAGTGCTTCGGAGGGAGTGATGACAGCTCTGAACAGCTAGCTTGGGGGTTCTGTGCTATCCGTGCAGCCTATACCTCATTGTGTCTTTCTGTAATTTCCATGTATTCTTACACTCTAGGAAGAGCTAATCCAGGGCAAAATCCTAATGCCCAGAGAAGGCTAGAACTTACCCACAAAAATGTGCAAAAAAGAATGCTCGAGGGACTAGCAAGTCATACAATTCATTTAAAAGTATATGCATTAAGTTACTTTAAAATTTATCATAATGCAGAAATTAATAGGAAAGAATAAAGAATATTGAGATAAGAATACTATGTGCTGTATTTATTCTGTGAAATGCAGGAGATTTACTATTGCAACAGGAAGCAGCATTACTACAGTTTCAGGTGTGTGAGTGTATGAGTGAATGTATGTGTGTGTGTGTGTGTGTGTGTGTATGTGTGTGTGTGTGTGTGTGGTACTGGAGAGCTGCTTTGTATGAGCTTTGTTTCTATTTTTTTTTTACACTTCTCCGTTAATGTGGACCCTAACATGGCTGGAAGCCCCCAGAGGCTCTCACGAGGCTCCTGCCTGCTGACATTTCACTCTAAGGGCCCTAGAGGAGCCTGAGCCTGCTGCAGAGCAGCGCGCAGTCCAGCTCCAGGCGGACACTTACTGCACCGGCCAGACTCGCCCAGCAAGGCTCGAAAGTCACCGGCTCCATCTCCCAAATGTTTTCTGCTTTTGGTTTAAATTCTTCTTTTTACATGGCTACAACCCACAAAACAGGTTTTGAAACAGCTGTGTGGAGCCGGAAGTGTGTGCTGGGTCCTCTTCAGTGGGTATCACGGCTGCATGAAGAGCGAGGGACGAAGGGTTTGGACAAGTGTGGAGAAGAGCTGTCATCAAACAGAAAAAGGAAAGCACCTCTCTGGAAATCCTGAGACTAAGGATAAAGGTAGAACAAGAAGGGCAGCAGCTGTGGGACATGTACAAATGGAGACTGAGGAAGGAGATAAGATGAAATTCTGCTACTGTTTTAAAGCTGTGTATGTGTGAGTGTGGGGGAGGTCACCAGAGATTGAACCCAGGGCCTTTGCACTGAGATCTGTCCCCAGTCCTCTAGTCTAACTGCTTTCAGTTTTAAGTTGTGACAGTCTGAATCCTCCATCAACACTTTGTAATGACAGCTGTTATTAACCATTACGACTTAACAGTCTTGATTTGAACATGTGGGCAGAGCACAGAGTATGCACCGGTAAGTGGGTGAGACACACCCGCCTCACCCCTGTGTGTGTCTTGACCAACCGCCTTCAACAGCAAATAAATGAAAGCTTCTTCTAACAGAGTCTCAAGTGTGCAACCTTTTTAGAGTCCTGTATTTACAGGCCATTTTCTGTGAGGCCTCCAAGTCATAAATGTCCCATCTAAAGAATTAGAGGGATGTGAGAAAGGTTTAGAAGATACAGGATATTTACTCATACAGTGAAAATGATCCATTCAACACAGACAAATTATACCTATAAAGATAATTAGGGTGAGTCTTCCAGCCTAATACTGTTTATTTTAAAAGGTGGTTATTGAAGAATTAAGTACCTTCACAAGAAAGATAATTAATGCCCATTAAAATAATATTCTTTCAATCAAAGTAAAAAGATTTCAATAGAAGGAAAAAATAAGTAGCTTTTCTGAAACTGATCTTTCTTAATTGGGCTAATCTAAATCAGTTGTAAACTACTTTGTACAAGCTCTAAACTTACCCCATGCTTCATCCTTCAGAATATTGCAAACTCTGTTTCACTCCTAGAAAATTTAAGATTCTTGAGTTTTATCTTCATATATATTTTTGCTTGTTTTGGAGACAGGGTCTTGCTTTGTAGTTCGGGCTGGCTCTAAGCTCAGCCTCAAACCCACAGCAATCCTTCTGCCTCTACCTCCCGAGTGCTGGGATGACAGGCCTGAGCCACCACGCCTGGCACTGTGGTGTGTGGTCCTGGCTGCTGGTGGGCGTGAGTCTCCACGCCCAGTATTGCTATATGTGGTTATCAGGGATAGAACCGAGTCTCTGGCTTTGGCAAGACAGGGGCTGGAATCACTGAGCTAAATCCCCAGCCCTATCTTCACATTTATTAAAAATTATTCTTTTCTCTTTCTTTCTTTCTTTCTTCCTTTCTTTCTACCTTCCTTCCCTCCTTTCTTTCTTTCTTTCTTTCTTTTTTTTTTTTTTGAGACTTTGTAGTTCAGCCTGATTTTGAACTTAGTATGTAGCCCAGGCCAGCCTAGAACTTGTGGCAATGCTCCTGCCTCTGCCTCCCAAGTGCTAGGATTACAGGCGTGAGCCACCATGCTTAACACTGTGGTATGTGGTTACCGGGGATCGCACTTGGGACCTTAGTTTTGCCAGGCAGATGCTGGGACCACTGAGCTAAAACCCTGGCCCCATTAAGAACTATCTTGATGCACATAATTCTGTCTCACCCCCTGACAGCTTTGCTATCTCCAGACAGGATCCTGTTCTCACACTGATCAGGCCCCAGATGCAGGTTTGGGTTCAGTTTTGAAGCAATTTACAGGCTGGGTGTGTCTCTGGGGATGAATTCTTGTGCCACTTTTGTGCCCAGCTGTGAGCTCCGTCAGCCCGTTAAGTCTCTGAACGGGGCACCAGGAAGGCTCAAAGCCTTGGGCTGGAGTCAGCAGGAGATGAGGAAATGGAGGAAGTCTGATCTTCCTGCCTATAGACCAGGAAGGGGAGCGCCCCAGGACGGTGAGTCGCTGTCAGTCTCTGGGATAAGCACAGAGCACACAGACCTCAAAGCAGGACAGGTGTTCGACCTGCCGATTCAGACGCTTTAGCCCATGCTGGTGGCTCCGAGGCAGAAATTAGTGGATGGGCACGCAGGAGAGACGCTGCTCACTCCACGGCAGGTAGGCAGCAGAGAGACAGGACAGAGCCCGAGGGGATGGTGTCAGGGCTGGCTGAAGTCCTCCAGGGCACCCTCATGACACTGCGGGACGTGTGTTTCCTAATCTGCCATCTCTCCAGCCAGTCCAGTTGACCACAAGGCTAACTGTCCCAGGCCCAGGAGATCCAGGTCCAGGCTGGAGCCTGGCTGGTACCCGGCTTCGGTGCTGAGCTGCGCAGCAGACACAGCCTGTGGGAGGAGCGGCACGCTGGGCTAGCGTGGCTTGAATGGCATCGGCCTGGGCTCCACTCCGGCTGGCTTGGTGGCTTCTCCTGCTCGCGGGCGTCGCAGTAGCTGTCTGGGAGCAGCGCCCTCCTGAGCAGGTGGAGCCAGTGGGGTGGGGTGGCGCCCGCTGTGTGGCACCAGCAGAAGGAAGAAGGGTTTAGGAAACCAGGCGGCTCAGGACCAGAGGCGGGAGGGAGGCGGGAAGACACGCACAGGCTCCGAGGGGCTGAGGTCCTCAGGGCGCCTCTCTTTCACATCTGTGTGCGGATTCACCCCAGACCTAGTCGAGGTCAGAGCCGACATACAGAGGCTGCAGGACATCTGGAGGGCAAAGGCTCACAGCCATCAGCATAACGCAAAGAAGGAGGAGAAGGAGGCAGGGAAGGAAGAGGGAGGGGAGGAGCCTCGACTGGCTCCAGCAGGCCGGGAGACTCACCACAACCTGACGGCACTGTGGAAGGTGGTCCCGGCACTGGGCCGAAGCCTCGCACACATTCGTACACAAGCAAGCCGGCAATGCTTATCTTCCTCTGTGCCATGACTTCCAGCACATTGTGCCCAGCGTCGATCTCTCCACAGGGCTGAGCTTGGGGCTGCGTCACAGCCCTGCTGTGCTCACTGGCAGCCGCAGAGGCAGAGATACTCCAGAGCCCCTGTGGCCCGACAACTCCTGAGACTTGGCTGTGTAACCGTGAGTTCCCCGCTCCTCGCAGGCTGCGTTGTCTGAGTGATAACACATCATTCACGCTGCTTCAGTGCACGATGTTTTCAGGGAGATGGTGCTGAACGAGCACTCTGCGATGTGGAGCACTCCCTGCTGAATTATGAAGCACTTCGGTGGCAGGAAGATGCCGACAACTCCGATGGCAGCAGACCTGACAATGTTGTCTGGGAAAATCGTCTACAGCACAGATGCTGTACTTCTTACATCCTCATGAGAAAGACAAGAGTGGACTTTGTGTATGGAGAAGCTGATTTCCTCCAATTCAATATGTTATCAGAGGATAATGCATTTTCTTGAATTGTAATTGAGATGTTTTTGACCTTGAAATCAAAGCAAACAATCAAGTACAAATAGGCAGACACAAAACAGATTTCTCTTCATTTATTATGTGAGGATGTGAACTGGTTTATTTAGAAAAGAAACTACTTCCTCCCAGTCCTGTGTCAGCTGTCAGCTGGTGGTCTCCACCTTTGTGCAATCGCGGCTCCTGGCTTCACATGGAGGTCCCACTTTGTACCTCATGGCGCTGACGAGACCCGGCTGCACAGGCAGAGATGTGAGCTTGCCTGGGGTGAGGCTTGGGTCTTGCCTGTGACCCACTCCAGGTCCTTTGCAGTGTAGACTCAGAATGGCTTCGCCTCTGTGGCAGTAAAGGAGATCTGAGGTATGCAAGGGCAGCACATGGATCTGGGCAGGGCCAGCATCCTGCATTACCGCTACAATAACTGCTCTTTGACTTTAGTCAGCAGCCGAGGAAACCACAAGCTGTCAGATGGGGCCCCTGAAGCTGCTACCCAGGACCAGTCCTGCTTTCAACTCTCCAGCAAGAGCAGGCCTAGTAAGGTCCCTAGAGCCGCTGTGGATCCTGTGGCTGGGGCACTCCTCCTCAAGTCTGACGGGCAGTTCCCCTATGTTCTCCTGAGAACATAGGAGGCAGAGACCTGTCAGCCCCAGGCACAGGTGACACAAAAGAGAAGTCGTCATGGAGCGCTGGCCAGCGCGCCTCTTTA
>PVIR01027492.1:0-22806 GCA_004026965.1 Petromus typicus | reverse complement strand
CAATCCTCCTGCCTCTGCCTCCCGAGTGCTGGGATTACAGGCGTGAGCCACCACGCCCGGCACTGTGGTATGTGGTACTGGTTGCTGCTGGGTGTGGGTCTCCACACCCAGTATTGTTATGTGGTTACCGGGGAATCGAACCCGGGTCCTTGCGCTTGCGAGACAGGCGCTGGAACCACTGAGCTAACTCTCCGGCCCCTCTTCGTCGATGTTCTTAATTTTTGTGGCAGAATTCTTTCATGTACTGATTAGGTTTATTCTTGTTTTTGTTTTTTAGTTTTTTTGAGACGGTCTTGTTTTATAGTTCAGGCTGGTCCTGAACTCACTATGTGGCTATGGCAGTCTTCCTGCCTCTCCCTCCTGAGTTGAGTGCTGGGATTATAGGTGTGATCTACCACACCCAGCTAGGTTGATTCTTAAATATATTTCTAAGCTACTGTGAGTTGACGTGGTTTTTTTGTATCAAGGATCAAACTCAGGACTTTGTGCATGCCAGGCAGCTGGGGCACCCCTGAGCTACATCCCAGGCCCTCTGATCTATTGTGAATTGAAATGTTTTCTTGACCTTTTTTTTTTTTCCAGTCTATTCATTACTGGTGCATAGAAAAGCCATGGATTTTTAATGTTGATTTTGTATCCTGTCACTTTGCTGAATTTGTTTATCAGATCTAAAAATCTTTCCATGGAGTCTATAGGATTGTCTAAGTGTAGGATCATGTCATCTGCAAATAAAAGTAATGTATCCTATTTTAGCCTTTTTACTTGTTTCTTACCTATTTGCTCTGGCTAGAATTTCAAGTACTGTGTTGAAAAGAATGGTGAGTGGTGAGAATGGGCACTCTTGTCTCATTCTTGATTTTAGAGATCATGCTTTCCATTTCCCCATTCAGTGTAATATTAGCTGTAGGTCTGTGATATCCCTAGTTTCTTGGGGCTTTTTTCATCAAGGAATATTGAATTATATCACAGGATTTCTCACCATCAGTTGAGATGGTCATGTCATTTTTATCCTTGTTTCTATGTATTTGGTATCTTATGTTTATTTGCATGTGTTGGAACATCCTTGGATCCCTGAAATAACAACAGTTTGATCATGGTATATGATTTTTTTCAATGTGTTACTGAGTTCAGTTTGCAAGGTTTGGATTGTTTTGTTTTGTTGGTGTTTTTGTGAGACAGGGTCTCACTAAGAAGTTTGGCCTGGCCTTGAACTCATCATGTAGTTTAGACTGGCCTCAGACTTGTAGAGGTTTTCCCACCTCAGCCTCCCAAGTGCTAGGATTATGGGTGTGCCACCGCCCTCAGTGGCAAGTATATTTAAGAAAATTTTACCACTGTATTTGTCAAGCATATTGGTTTATAGTTTTCGTTTTTTTGTGTGTCCTTATCTGGTTTGTGGTCAGGATCAACTTGGCTTTGTAGCAGAGGCTGGGAAGAGTTGTTCCCTTTTCTAATCATGGAATAGTCTGAGGAGCATTGAGTTCTTTAAAGAGCTTGTCAAATCAGTAATGAATCTGTCTGGAACTGGGCACTTTGTGGGGAAATTTCATTCATGCTTCAGATTTGTTACTTGTTATTGATCTTTTGAAGTTTTTATATTCTCTGGGTACACTTCTGTGATACATGTTTATAAACATTCATTTTTTCTAGATTCTCCAATTTATTGGAATACACATTTTCAAAATAGTAATTAATGAATCTCTGGATTTCAGTAGTGTCTGTCATAATACCTCTTTTTTCACAGCTTATCATATTAATTTGCTTTTTCTTTCTTTTTTGATTGGTTTGGCTATGGGCTTATCAATCTTGTTTACTTTTGTTTTCTTTCTTTCCAGTCTTTTAGTTTTTTGAGACAGGGTTTCACTTTGTAGTTCAGGCTGGCCTCAAACTCACAGCAATCCTCCTGCCTCTACCTCCTGAGTGCTGGGATGACAGGCGTGGGCCACCAGGCCTGGCTATTTTCTTATATCTGGCATTTCATCTGTTTCAATATCCTTGCATTCAGTTACTGATAAGTTATGGATATTTGGAGGGGTCATGCTGCCTAGTTAGTGTGTGTTTTTTTTAGTTTGTCCTGGATTTCTACGCTGTGATTTGTGCTTCTATCTCTTGCACTTTTTGTGACCGACGGTCTTTTGCGGCCTTGACCTCCAGTACACTCAGAGTGGACAAGACAGACTGCGGTGACACGCACTCCGCAAAGACAAACCAGAGGGGGAAATGCAATAAAAGCAACAGCTCTGTCACCATTAGTAATAGAAAAGAATGGCAGTAAGAATATAGCGTAACTAAAGACCAAAATAAGGAAGAGTAAAACAATAATGAATAATAAAAAATAAAAGGGGCAAGAAAAGGGAAAGGTATAGAAAGAGTAAGTTTTTTTTTAAGAAAAGGAAGAGGAGAAAAGAGTGAGAAATTAAAAATTCTAAATAAAAAATAAAATCAGATGAAAGCGGAAGAAACAACAAATAGCAAGGAAATGAGCGGGAACTCCCCCTTGCCGGGTGCCGGCGCTGACGGTTTGTCCCCTGAGGTCTTGGAATCCCAGGTGAGGTCTCCGGCTGTTTGCACGGAGCGCTGTACTCCAGCCTCTGTCCGCTGCAGCGGCTGGGCAGATGTCTGAGCAGAGGCTTAACCTGGTGCAAACTGGAGAGGAGGGAAAGCAAGCGTCTTACTGGTTCTGTGTGGACTGGGTCACGCGAGCACTTTCCCACGCGGCTCCTCGGAGGACCGCAGAGCGCTGCCTCAGCCTCCGGCCGGGGCGACCTGCACTTGCTCTCCGCAGCCCGAGCGCCCCCTGCTGACGTTCTCGGGGCTCTGCAGCTAACCCCGCTCCTCCAGGACGGTCCCCGCGGCCGCGGAGCAGTGTGCTTGTTCCCGGCTGCGGAACCTGCGTGGCTGGGCCCAGGGAATCCCCGTGGCTGAGGCCTCTGGTTCCGGCCTTTCCACCAGCAGAGATGTGGAGCGCAGTAGTGGACTCTCACATCCAGCGCCTGGCGAGGGAGTGCAGGCCGCTTCTCACCTTTCTGTGCATTGCCTGCCGCTTTTGCTTTTTAGCTTTCTTGCCGCTTTTGCTTTTTAGCTTTCCTGCGACCCCTCTTGATTGCCGGAGCTCATCTGTTCTTCCAGTTTCTCCTTTTTAACTCTTAACTCTTACCACTTACTGTTAGGCAAAGGATTTTTTTTTTTTTTTTCAGAGTCTCACTATGTAGTTCAGGCCTCAAACTCACAGCAATCTTCCTACCTCAGCCTCCTGAATGCTGGGATGATAGGGTGCACCACCACACCTGGCTGGGATATTTTTATTCTTGTAAGTGAGAGGGGCTTTGCACTGATCTACATGATTCCCAGCCTTTTTTATTTTTCATTTTGGGATGGGGTTTTGTCACTAAGTTGCCCAGGATAAGCTTGAACTTGAACCTCCTGCCTCAGCCTGCGAGGGATACATCTGCCATTTTAAAAACCTACCCACAGGCTTCTTTTCGAAGGGTACTGATCCCAGGCAAAGGGCCTTATTGCATCCCAAAGCCTCTCCTTTTACTACAGCGTTGCTGAGAGGTCTCCATGTGCAAATTCTGAAGGCTCAGATATACAGACATGCTCTGCTCCAGGCCTGGCCCAGGGCGAGCGGCCCCAGCGACCCCAGAGATGGCTGCCAGCGCGCAGTCTTTGCGCTGACTGAGCATTGCGTTTCATTATCGCTCAGTGACATGAGTGCCCCCTACCGTCCACACACCCTGCACCTCTGGAGCACCAGCTGATGGAGCTGGGAGCCTTGCTGACCAGTGCCCCCTGCCCACCCATCTTCAATCCCACCCTTCCATGTCAGTTTCTTCCTAATTTTAGTCCCTAATCCAGGTAGAAGCCTGATTCTGGGGACTGGACCAACAGCTCCACCAACCCAGTGGCTCAGCCTGTAGGACACCTGTCGGGCACAGGATCTGGGGAGGGTGCCAAGAGTGAGGCCTGAACACGCCAGGCAGCTAAACCCAGGACCCGGTAGACTGTCACTGTGAGCAGGACCTGTGCCCACAGCGTGTCCCCCAGGTCCACACCGACTTCCGTTGGTGAAGGGTTCACTCTGGCTCAGTGGGCTAGGCTCTGCTGGCTAATCCGTAGTCTCCTCTGCCCCTCACCCAAGGCTGGGTGGCTATGCTCCGATGAGGAGAGTGCTCTGGACTCCTGCGGGAGCCCTGGCCACACGGGGTCCCATTGCTTTCAGCACCTGGACTGCCCTGGGCGGGTCCCTCATGGTGTCCTGGGAATCCTAACTCTGCCCCAGGTCCTGGTCCACACAGCAGCTCACACGGGCTGCAGCTGGAGGGGACCCATGTCCACTGAACAGAGCAGGAAGTGACAGCTGAGACCTGGGAGTGCTGAGACGGCGCTGGTCTCCAGGCCTCGAGTTGCCAGAGCCCGGGGAACCGGCCGCCCTGCTGTGCCCTTGGGGGAGGTCCTCTGCGGACATCGGCCCTTATGCTCGGCCTTCCCTTCTCAGCTCCCAACGCGGTCACACATCTTCAGAAGACTAGTGAGACCAGCACCTCGATCTCCCTGTCCTGGGTGGCTCCCACTGACCCCCACTCACAGCTCTACACTTACCGGGTCCAGTGGGCCAGCGAGGAGCAGCCCCCAGAGGCTGGGGCCAACTGGACCGACAGGACTGAGGAGACGCGGTATGTGGCAGAGGCCCTCAGGCCTGGCACTCTGCACACCTTCAGAGTGTGGACAGAGAGGCAGGAGGTGGCCAGCTCCACAGAGAGCCTCCGTGCATCCACAGGTGAGACATCTGCCTCCCTCTGCCTGGCCGAATGGGCCTTCCAAGTGAACCACAAATCCCATCAGCCATGGGGCCAGGGCTTCATCAGGGGCCTTGACCCAGAGCCCTGAAGTTCTGGGCTTTAGTGTGAGAGAGCTCTTGTTCCTTTGGGGAAAAAGACGTGTGGGAAAGGAAGTGCCTGTGTCTGGGGCGCTGTGGGGGGACAGGGCTCCCACTGCTTCCTCGGTCCATCCCCAGCTCCAGACTCCGTCACCATTACCTCCTGCGGCAGCGCCTCAGGGGGCTACGGGCTCTTCCTGAACTGGTCCTGCCCCTTGGGGGGCTACGAGGCCTTTGAGTTGGAGGTGGACGGGCAGCGGGGCTCCCAGGACAGGTCCTCGTGTGGGAGCCTGGTGTTCGTGTGGGGCCTTGGGCCAGCCCGGTCCTACACAGCCACCGTCACGACCATCTGGAGTGGGCTGAAGGCCGAGTCCACCTCAGTGACCTGCCACACCGAGAGTGCAGGTGAGCAGAGCCAGGGCAGGCTGGGGCGGGGCAGGCAGGGTGGGGGGCAGGCTGGGGGTGGGGCAGGTAGGGCTTGGCGGGGCAGGCAGGGCTCCAGGGAAGTCCTGGAGGCTTTGGGGGTCTGCGTGCCTTAGACAGCTGTCTAAGATATGATACATAGGATGTGCCATTCGGTGCTTTACACGTTTGCCACACGGTGATAGTTCAGCTTGGGAATCCGCCATGTTAACGGCACAACTCCATGGTGTTTAGTATATTATATCATTGTGCACCCACCTCCATCACTTTTGTTACTGTTATCACCATTTTCATTGCTCCATTTGCCATCACACTTTAATTCCCCATTTCCACCCCCTGCCATGGATGGTCTCTTATTCCATGAATAAGTATTTTTTCCTTTGACTGCAGAGTGTAATATTCCATTATATGGACATACCACATTTTATTTATCCATTCACATTTAACAAATTTGTGGTGTTCTTTCCACTTTGGGGCTATTATGATTAATGCCAATATGAACATTTACATGCAAGTTTTCGTGTGAACATAGCTCTTTGTTTTTTTGGCCACATAACCGAGGGTAGAATTGCTGGGTCACACGGTGACTGGCTGTGTGGCTGCCAGGCAAACTGCGTGTGGCCCTTACTGGCCTGGCTTTGGTGTGACCACACTCAGCCCTGCTCATCCTTCTAGGGGTCAGAGCTTCTCGTAACGCCAGGTCTCTGGTGTGGAGATGCTGGCTGCAGGCTTGGTGAGGAGAAGCAAGAGCTCACTCTGGGCTTTGCCGGGTTCCTGGGCCTAGGAGTGTTTCTGTCTCGTGCCACCGGGTCCCTGAGAGGACCATCTGCTTGGCCCATTGTGTAGGTCGGATCTGTAGGATGAGTCTGCGTGCAGGTTTATGTCCTGCTGGGGCTGCAGCAGCAGCCTCACTGAGCAGCAGGGCTGCGGGGAAGCTGCAGCCTACAGGCCTGAGACCAGGGACCACGAGCCACTGTCCAGGCCCAGGCAGGGGGAGCGGCAGGGGCTGCTGGTCACTCAGATGGGCTCCTGAGGATCGCAGGGGAGACAGGGTTTGGCCCAGAGGGTCTCCCGTCCCTCCTTGGCCTCAGCACTCACAATGTGGAGCTGGTGAGGGTGCAGCAGGCCAGAAGGCCAGGCCTGGGCTCCAAGGGCTGCCTGGCTCCTCCCCAGGGGTCATCGCGGGAGCCATTGTGGGTGTCCTCCTGTCCCTCATCCTCGCGGGCCTGCTGGTTTTGTTCCTGAAGAAGAGGTAAGACCCAGGGTGGGACTGGCTGCCTAAAGGCTGCGGGGTGCACAGAGGCCCGGCCCTTGTGCTTCACCTCCCAATGTCCTTCTAGGACCCAGAAAAAGCAGAAGCAGGAATCCAGGGACCACGGGCTCCACACAGTTCCTATGGAGCAAGCAGAGAGGCAGGTGGCGGGCCGGTGGTGGGTGGTGGTGAGGGTTCGGGTGTCTGGAGCCTGGTGGAGGCGAGGGGCAGGGCACAGTGGCCCAGGCATGAGAGCTAGGTCAGCAGGCACCAAGGCTGCGGGTTTAATCAGCTGCTCTAGAGAGAAGGGACGGCTCTGGTCTGTGCCCAGCACTCAGCCATGGCACTGAGGGAAGGGAAGCCGCCAGCTCGGTCAGGCTGGGAGTGCATGCCCCCGAGTGGAGGGTAGGGGAGCCGATAGAGCATCTTTTAAATCAGAACTGAACGTCATGATGCCCACCCGCCATTCAGCTATTCAGGTGGCTGAGGCAGGAGGATTGTAAGCCCAGCCACTTAGCCACTTTATAGTTTGCCACTCAGCAGAGTGAAGCATGTCACTGCTGCCATCACTACTATTCATCTTCAGGACTCTTCTCATCTTGCAAAACTCTAAATCCTTTGGATAATAATGTCCTTATCCCTGGCAGCCATCTTCCTGTCTCTTGAATTTGACTCCCAGAAGCCCCTTAGAGAAGTGGAAGGAGGTACCCCACTTTGTGTGTGGGAACCAGCGTGGCCTGCTTAGCACAGTGGTGTCAAACTCCCTTTCTTTTCAGGCTGAGTAGTATTCCACCTGTGGATGGCCCTTATTGTCTTTATTCTGTGCATGGAGGCTTGGGTTGATTGCCCCTTGGGCTATTGTGAATAAAACTACAAAAACCACAGGTGCACATGCACCTCGCTGAGCCCCTCTTCTGTGCCCCTGTGCACACCCGAAGTGGTACTGCTAGATCTGAGCCACCTTTTCTTTACCCTGAGAGCACAGGACTAAAGGGGTTGCCATCTTTCTCTGCCCTTCTCCACCACAGCTCTCCAGAGGACATCCCGGCCCAAGACTTTGCTGAGCACGTCCGGCGAAATGAGAAGGACAGCAACTGTGGCTTTGCAGATGAGTACCAGGTGGGCCCCAGCCCCTTCCAGGGGACAGCGCCGGCCCACTCTCAGCCCCAGCTGAGGCCTTTCCAGCTCATCTGCACCTTTGCTCGATCGGTGCTCGGTGCTCGGGTCTCTTGCTCTTGGATTTGGCTCCAGTGGCCCCAGAGGGCCTACAAATGCTCCACAGACTGGTGGCTGGTATCTTTCTACAGATGCTGCAGAGCCCCAGGGGAAAGGGGGTAATGCCAGGGCACTCGGTGTGACAGAGAGCCTTGCATGCCTCAGCCTCTCCCTTCCTACAGCAACTATGCCTGGAGGGTGAGGGCCAGCCCCAGGAGGCTGCCTTGGCTCCGGAAAACAAGGCCAAGAATCGCTACAGAAACGTGCTGCCCTGTGAGTGCCAGCCCCGCTGCTGCCTGCTCCTGGCCCCTCCTGTGCCCTGTTCCCTGGTCCCCTGGCCATCCCCCAGCTGAGGTCTCCTGCCCTCTCAGCTCTCACATGGCTCCTGTCTCCCTCTGCATGTGGCCGTGACTGTGGGCCTGGTTCTCGGGCTGGTCCCTGTCCCTCACCTCTCTGCATGGCCCCTCCCAGACGACTGGTCCCGGGTGCCCCTGCAGCCCCTGCATGACGAGCCTGGCTCTGACTACATCAACGCCAGCTTCATACCTGTAAGGTCCGGGCCGGGCTGGAGGAGGCTGGGCACCTGGGAAGCCAGGTGCTTGTGGCCCCCACACGCCCATCCTCACCCAGGGTCTCTGGAGTTCCCGGGATTTCATCGCGGCCCAGGGCCCCCTGCTGCGCACAGTGGGTGACTTCTGGCGCCTGGTGTGGGAACAGCAGAGCCGCACGATTGTGATGTTGACCAACTGTGTGGAGTCTGGCCGGGTGAGCAAAGGGCCGGGACAGAGACCCCACCATCCTCCCCAGCCCTCCCATCAGGCTCTGTACAAGCAAGAACAGGTGGTCACTGCCTGTGTCTGTCACTGCTGCTGAGCTCTGTGGAGGTGGAGGGTCTCATAGTCTGCAGGAAAGACTGACATCAAGGCACCACGCTGCGAACTCAGGGCTCATCCTCCTTGGAAAGCCACAGATACCAACATGGGGGCTGCTCAGGGCCCGTCCTGTGGCCAGAGCAGGGGTCTTCCCCACCCAGAGCAGGAGCACCCTGCACAAGGCTGCTTCCCAACAGTAGTGTCCTCTCCAGGTGAAATGCGAGCACTACTGGCCCCTGGACACCCAGCCCTGCACCCACGGGCACCTGCAGGTGGCCCTGGTGGGTGAGGAGGTGATGGAGGACTGGGCAGTGCGGGACCTGCAGCTGTTTCATGTGAGTCCTGTGCCCCCCAGAGTGCCCCGGGGAGGCCCCAGGTTTCCCACCCACCCAGAGTGCGCCGGGGAGGCCCCAGGTTTCCCACCCACCCAGAGTGCCCCGGGGAGGCCCCAGGTTTCCCACCCACCCAGAGTGCCCTGGGGAGGCTCCAGGTTTCCCACCCACACCACGCTCCTTCCAGATGCAGGAGCAGAAGATGCTGCCCGTGAGACAGCTGCACTATCTGGCCTGGCCGGACCATGGCGTGCCGCCCTCCCCTGACCCTTTGCTGGCTTTCTGGAGGGTGCTGAGGCAGTGGCTGGACCAGACTCTGGAAGGAGGCCCCCCCATCGTGCACTGCAGGTGAGGCCAGCCCTGGTCCCAGAGGGACGGAGGAGGAACGGGGTCAGGGTGCTGGGGCATAGGGAAGAGCACAGAGAAGACGGAGCCTTGAGGGGGTGAAGAGGCAGGACCGGCCTGCGGACCAAGCAGGTGGGCAGAGTGGGGGTGGAGCAGAGTCCTGGGCTCCCCACCGAGCCTCCCCCTCCCCCGCGGTTTCCAAGGTCCTCATATCAGGAGTGAGGAGGGCTTCTCTGGATGGTGGCCTCTGAAGCTGGGTGCGGTCCGGAGTTAGGTGACACTTACAGAGCGTGCACAACAGTCTGCTGATACCCAGCCCCGCCTTATGGCCAAGGGCTTTCCTCTCACTTTGGACGAAACCAAACCAGGACATTTCAGTTCTTGGGATGAAGGTCAGCAGCAGGCAGCCAAGCTGGGGATGGTTTCTGTCCAGTGTCCAGGGTGGTGCCTGACCACGCCACTGCACTGTGTCCTGGGACCAGCCCCATCCCCAGGGATCCTTCTGGATAGATCCCTGCATCGTGGGGTCCCTGCCCCCAAATTCAGCTACAGAATAGTTAATTAAGATAATGACCTCACCAGGCCTGCCAGGAGATACCTATGGCCCCAGGCAACTGAGGTAGGAGGACTGCAAGTCCAAGGCCAGACTTAGCAATTTAGCAAGATCTATCCTAAAGAAAAAAAAAAAATGCCAGTGAAAGAAGCTGGACAGAACAAAAACTGCCCACTGCTCAATTCCATGAACAGGCGATGTCCAGAGCAGGCAAGTCCACAGAGGCCAGAGCCAGGCTGCCTAGAGCTGGAGGGAGGAGGGGAATGGAAGGAGCTGCTTAGCCAGTTCGAGGCTCCTTGGGGGTAGTGACTGTTTTGCTCAGCGCTGAAGTGTATAGAATGCCCCGGATTGCTCAAGTAAAGTGATTCCACTTAAAGACATTTACAAGTGTTTAGTCAGGGAAAAATCTTCTTCCTCCTTCTCTTCCTGTGATGGAACCCACCCTGCTTTCCCCTCTGTAAACTGAGCAAGCTATGGCCGCTTCAGGCTGTGAGTGTGAGCGCTGCAAGGCTCTGGTTAGGCAGAGACTCAGCGCAGCTGTCCTTGCTGCTTTCACTGAGCCCTACGACCCCTCTGGACCCTTCTGTGCACTCTGACCCCTGGGGCATGACACTGCCTGCCTCACCCTGGCCTCATCCCTGCCAGCGCCGGTGTGGGCCGCACGGGCACCCTCATTGCTCTGGACGTCCTGCTGCGGCAGCTGGAGAGTGAGGGCCTCGTGGGGCCCTTCGCCTTCGTGAGGAAGATGAGGCAGAGCCGGCCCCTGATGGTGCAGACAGAGGTGAGGGCTCCGGGGCCGCAGGTGGGGCTGGGCCCGGGACAGCGCTGAGCCCTGGCCTCCTCCCCAGGCCCAGTACGTGTTCCTGCACCAGTGCATTCTGCGCCACCTTGAGCAGTCAGCAGCTGCCCCGGCCCAAGAGGCCCAGTACGAGAACGTGTCCAATCTCATCTACGAGAACTGCGCTGCCATCCAGGCCCAGGAGCTGGAAGTCTGAGCTGTGGCCGAGCTTTGGGTCCCTCGATCCCGGCCCAGCAGAGAACTGGGAACTCTGGGTCAGCAGAGGGCATGGACCCCAACTTCCAGGCCCTGAGAGTGCGGGCACTGGGAACCCAGACTCCTACTTCTGGCCTGAGACCCATGAGGGTGGGGCCTGGACCCTGAGGGAGGAGGAGGTAAGGCAGGCTGCCTGGTTGTCTCAGGGAGGATAGCTGTGGCCCCAGGTCACAGTCTCCAGGAATCAGCCAGAGCGTGGGTTCTCAGGAAGGAAGGACCCAAGGCCTGAAGGGGGTGGGCAGGCTGGCCCCCACTCTGCTCTGACTTCAGAAGCCGTCAGTCTTTGGGATCTGAGGCCGAGGTGACCCTGGCCTGAGGTCTCCCTATACGGTGTTTGTCGTCTGTCCCATAATTTATTAAATCACTGTTCTTCCCAGAGGCTACCCCAGTGGATTTCTGGGTCTGGATCTGGTACTGGGGTGGGAGTGGGTGTGGGCTCCTGCACTGGGTATTGCCCAGGCGTCCGGGGGAGGACCCAGAGTTATGCCCCTGAATAGTGTGGATGGCGGCTTTCACATGTGTGCCAGTGCTTCCCGGGCTCGTCCCAACGTGGTGGTGTTTGGGAGTCCAGTGCTGGCGGGCGAGACACCTGTTCTCCAGAAGCGGTTCTCCCGGAGGGACAGGGTGTCCTGGCGCCCTGTTCTTTCGGTGTGATGAGCATGTTGTGTGTGCGCTCTGGAGCTGGCCAGCCAGCCATGTGCATGCTGGGTGGATGGCTGGACCAGAAGCCGGAACATTCCAGGAAACGGGCCGGCGGGGCGGGCCGAGGGGCGGGGCGCATCCTTGCTCTGAAGGGCGGCGGGCGCGCGCGCGCGCGCGCTCGCGCTCCGTCTCTCGGCGATCAGCACCCGGGACAGCGCCGCCCACGTGCGTGAGCGCAGGGTGCCTCGGTGCAGGTAGGACCGGCGGGCCTGCCCCGGGACGCGTCCGCAGACCACCTCCAGGACCAGTGCGGGCCGGGGAGTGGGCGGCGGGCGGCACCCTGGGCAGAGTCAAGCGAGGGCTGGGCGGCTGGAGCCTGAAACGTGGAGACAAAGAGATGGAGGGGGAGGGGAGCGCCCCGTGGACACCGGCCGACCCCAGGCTGGGGCAGGAGGGACTCAGATTTCCCGAGACGCGGTGGGGAGAAGGTCAGAATGGGCAGTGTGGGGCCAGGAGGCAGGAGTCTTAGGCAGTGGCGAGAGCAGGTGTGAGGACGGCGCTCGTGCGCAGGAGAGACCCACAGGCCGGGATAACGTGGGGACCCAGCACAGACGTCAGGTACCCCCGTCCCCGCCCCTGCTGGCCAGATGCGGAAGGAGGGGCTGGTGCTCGCTGCCCTCCCTAGGCTCGGAGAGCTGAGTCGGGGGTGCCGAGAGCAGGCAGCGGAGGGAGCCAGCCGGCCCCGCCCCGACTCCGGTTCCTTGCGTCAGCCCCACCCGTTGTCCGGGCAACGGGCCGTTGCCCAGCAACCACAGTTGCTCACACCCAGCCGGTGTGGAGCCAGGTTGTTGCTTCAGGCAACGGGTCCCGCTGTTTCCCACGCTGGCCTTCGCCCACTTCCGGTTTAGACTTGGAAGGGGCAGAAGTCTTTGAGATGCCTGGCGGAGCCTTGAAGGGTTGGGGCGTCCTGTGGGATGGATCTTGAACCCCACAGCCTCGCCCTCTTTGGCGAGAGACTGGCTGGGAGACTACAACTCCCAGCAGGCCCGCAAAGCCGTGCAGCCGGAGCTCTTCGTAGTCAACGACTCAGTGGATGGTGGGGTGGGCGTGGGGGCCTAGGGAGCTTGGTGCCTTTGCAGCGAGGACCCCCGGACCTGCCACCATGTTCCCAGAGCCCCCAACCCCCAGGTCTCCGACTCCCGACGCTCCTCCGGACTCCAGCCACATCGCCCAGGGCACAGGTGAGCTGAGCCAGGCCGGGCTGGTGGGTGGGGGTCAGGCCGGGACTGCAATTTGAAAGAAACGGTTAAATATAGAACAGGTTAAGAAGGAAAACCAGAAGCGGGTCAGAGGCGTGGCATGGCATGGCATCCGGGGTGGAAGGATGGGAGGGTCCTCCTCCCTCAGTTTACCCATAGGGAAACTGTGGCCCGGGAAGAGCCCCCAAAACAGCAAGTATTGAGCAGACGTGGGGGTCGGAAAGGAGATTGAACTAATAAGTAAGCAAAACGGTATCAGCCTGGGTTAAGGCATCAGCTAGCTTTTTAGGTGAGACCAGTGGGAAGGGAAACATGAGAATAAAATAGAACGGACGGTTGAGGGTCGAGGTCAGGATTCCAGCTTCCACACGGAGGCCTGGCTGAACCAGCGAGTCGGCCCGTCAGAGCTTCCATGCCAGTGCCTCACCCTCCGCAGTGCCACCCTGGGCCCTGGCCACCATCGTGCTGGTCTCGGGCCTCCTGGTCTTCAGCTGCTGTTTCTGCCTCTGCCGGAAGCGTTGTCGGAGGCGGATGGGCAAGAAGACCCAGGCGCAAGCCCAAGTCCACCTCCAGGAAGTGAAGGAGCTGGGGCGGAGTTACATAGACAAGGTGTGGCCTGGCCCGACCCCCCACTCTTCCCTGTGCGCACCCTGCACGTCTCAGTCGCTTGCACCTCCCCAACCCCCGTGTCCGCTCAGCTTCCCTGTGTCTAGCCCCTGCTGGACTCGGGGCCCTGAGGCAGGTCTGACCTAACTGCTGCTCACAGCGCTTCACAGTGTGGTGGGGAAGCCAGACACTCGCACTGCAGGTCCAAACAGGACGTCACACGATGGTAGAGGACACCTGACACCCTAGGGCAGTGATGGCAAACCTTTTAGAGCTTTCAAGACAGTCCACCACGGCAGGCCAGCTACAGGCTCGCCACCACTGGCCTGAAGGGTCAGAGCAGGCTTCTTGGTGGAGGGGACTTCTGCGATGAGGCTGGAGAACAGAGCTAGCCCAGACCAAAGGGGACATTCAAGTCAAAGGGAGAATATACGGCGCCCTGACATCATTTGGGGGTCAAAGAGTCGTTTTTCACAATGCTGAGAGCAGAGTACAAATTACTGAGCCCAGAGTGGGCACCTGGTTGGCTTACCTGGCTGTGTAAGGGGGCAAGCAGGAGTGCAGGGGAGGCTGTGAGCACGAGGGGCAGTCCCTCCTTCGCTAGTCCCCCGATGTCCAAACACCATCTGCATCAGGTCACCTGCAGCATTTGCTGCATGTCTGTTCTGGATGGAATCTCACACAGACCTCCCAAATCAGAATTTCCCAAAGAGCGGACCCCATATTTTGTCACAGCACTCAGGAATTCCAATTCACAATGGATCTGGATAATGGGTGTGCTCAGGAGAAGGCTTCTGTGTTGTGGTTTTGTTTTGCTTTATAATGTGAGAGATATAATAAACATGCCATTTCCCCTCCCCGTTTTGTGGTGACAGAAGCACCAGTGAATGTGGTAGTTTGAACTATGGTCCCGATATATTAGCATGTAAGATAGCTTTCTTCTGCATCTTTCCAGTGGATACATGTTCTAGTCAAAGCAGGATAAGCTTGTATGCACCACTATTCCAATTTCCTGCCTGTAGCAGACATCAGTAATCAAACCCTAACTCTGTAAGCAGGGTAATCAGGTGTAGCTCAAGGGATCTGGGAGCCCCCACAGCTTTGCACCTGGAGGATGCTGCTATGTGGCAGGCTTCACATGCCCTTTGCCCTGCTCCCTAAGGTGCAGCCAGAAGTGGAGGAGCTGGAGCCTGTGGCTGCTGGTCCAGGACAGCAGGTAGCTGGGAAGCATGAGCTAGGAAGACTGCAGTACTCACTGGACTATGACTTCCAGAGTGGCCAGGTGTGTGAGGTGCTCCTGGGAGAGGCCCCGGAAGGGAGGCTAAGGCCAGGGTCCTGGCAACTGATCCCGGGTACCTGCAGCTGCTGGTGAACATTCTACAAGCAGAGGGGCTGGCAGCCTTGGACCTGGGCGGCTCCTCGGACCCCTATGTGCGTGTCTACCTGCTGCCAGACAAGCGGAGGCGATACGAGACCAAGGTGCATCGGCAGACACTGAACCCATACTTTGGGGAGACCTTTGCCTTCAAGGTGAGCTCCTGGGGATCCACAACCCTCCTACTACACCTCCTGCTTTCCCTGGAGGTGGCCAGAGCTCAGGGTGCCACCAGCCTGGAAGCTATTGTACTGGCACTACTGGCCCCTACGTCCTTGGTCTTCCCATTCAGGTTCTGCTGAGCCCCACGTGTTCCTGTATTTCCCTACTTGGGTTCCCTGGACCCTCACCACCCATTCAGGTCTCTCACCTGAACCTCCTGCCCTCTTTCTGACTTCCTGCTCTTTGTCTTGTATTCTCTTGGTGCCACCCACCCAGGTGCCCTACGTGGAGCTTGGGGGCAGGGTGCTGGTCATGGCGGTGTACGACTTCGACCGCTTCTCCCGCAATGACGCCATTGGGGAGGTGCGGGTTCCCATGAGCTCGGTGGACTTGGGACGGCCAGTGCAGGCCTGGCGGGAACTGCAGGCTGCTCCGAGGGAGGAGGTGAGCATGCGTGGCCACGCCCACCCCCGAACTGGTACCCCGCCCAACCCTACCCTGGGCCAATCAATCGCCAGGACCTGTGAGGGCCAGCTCCTGGACCTCGATTGGCACCTGGGTCCTTGACTCGGACCTTTCCATTCTAAAAGGTGGGGAGGAAGGAAAGGGAAGAGAGGATGGACAGTGTGAGCCCTGGTCGTGGCTTCCTCTCTGTGTTTTAGCTGGAGAAACTAGGAGACATCTGCTTCTCTCTCCGCTATGTCCCCACGGCCGGAAAGCTCACTGTCATCGTCCTGGAGGCTAAAAACCTGAAGAAAATGGACGTAGGAGGACTGTCGGGTGCGTGGGAGCAAGACAAGGGCAAGGGCCTTCTGGGCAGAGGGAGCCCGGGCTGCTGTGAGACCGTACAGTCTGTGTTGCAGAGAGAGACTGCGGACTGCGTGGGTGTCTGTGGCAGTCCCGAGAGGCCCCCATTCGCCCCCGCGACCCAGCCTCCTGGGCTCTGCGGAGGGAACTCTGAGACACCTTCTCCCGCCAGATCCCTACGTCAAGGTCCACCTGCTGCAGGGCGGCAAAAAGGTGCGGAAGAAGAAAACCACCATCAAGAAGAACACGCTGAACCCCTACTACAACGAGGCCTTCAGCTTCGAGGTGCCCTGCGACCAAGTCCAGGTGAGCGGCCTTCCTGCCTCTCCCGACCCTCAGGACCGGCTCTTCCCAGCCGGGCCGTCCCTGAGCACCTGGCCAGGGAGGGGGAACTTGAGCACCATAGAAGCCAGGACCTGGGGCCAGGCCCGTGACCATGGCTTCCCCCCTGGGGTCCGAAGGCCCCAGCCCCCTTGAGGAAGGGGTCTTTTGAAAACTGGGTTTAGGAAACCAGGTGTGGCGGCTTAGGAACCTTTTCTCAGAAAGAGGCTTCCGGATCCCTTTGACTCCAGGGCTGGCACCCAGGCAGCAGCTCGGTGGGGCTGCACCTTGGGAGCTGTGAAAACACTTAGCAGTCCCCAGGGTCCATCTCCTCAGAAGCCTGCTCAGGGTGAGGCTGTGGGTGGAGCCGCAGCCCTGCCAAAATGAGAGAAATCCACTTTTGAAGGAAGAGGATCCAGAGTGCTTCTCGCCACAGGGCCCCGTCCTTCTGTCTCAGAGGGTGTCCTTCGTTGCTCTCTTCCTCACCCTCCCCTCTTTCTCCTCTTCCCCAGAAGGTGCAAGTGGAGCTGACTGTGCTGGACTATGACAAGCTGGGCAAGAACGAGGCCATTGGGCGGGTGGCGGTGGGCACGGCCACTGGTGGGGCAGGCCTGCGGCACTGGGCAGACATGCTAGCCAATCCCCGGCGGCCCATCGCACAGTGGCACTCACTGCGGCCCCCCGACCGTGTGAGGCCACCGCCAGCACCCTGATGTCCCCTCTGCCCTCCCAATCTGCTGTGTCCTTCCTCTCCTCACCCTACCACGTCACCATGGCAACCTTGCACATCCCGCAGCCCCAGGGTCCTGAGGGGAACAGTCTGGTGCCCTGGCCCAGGGTCTCCCTGCTCCAGCAGTCACCCGCCACTGTCCCCCTGCCCCAGGCCCTGCTCCTTCACAGCCCTCACAGCCCGCACTGCTCCGGCCAAATAAATACTCACAACCTCGCTTGGCCCTGCTCCTGGATGGGTGGGTGGGGCGGCCAGAAGGAAACCTCTCTTCCCTCTCCGGACTCACCAGGGAGGAGAGGCTGTGGCCGCATGGCCCGGCTCAGCCACCCACCTTCTTCCCTCACACAGAAGAAACAAGGCCTGCTGAGTGTCTGCTGTGGATTGGGAGAGCCGACTCCCTGCTTACTCAGGCTTTTTACCCACGTGCACAACGGCTCTTTGCTTTTGCCTGGCTTTGCTTTTTAAGCCTGTGAATTCTAGACAAGTGCTTTACCACTGAGCTGTCACCCCAGCCCTTTATGAATTATATTTCAAGGCTAATGCCCAGGCTGCTTTGAACTGGGACTACTCTTGCTTCAGCCTCCTGAAAGCTGTGATTACTGGTGTGCGCACGGGATTCATGCCGGTTTTGCGGCCATGCTTCCCTGCTGCCCTCCCTCTTTCTTCTTTCCTTGGCTCTGTCTCTTCTTCCCCTCAGCTGTCCGCTCTGTGGTCCGTGAGGCCTTCAGTGCTAGGTTTCTAGCAGGTGTCATGGAACCAGAGTCAACACAGACCCAGGCCTCACGCTGAGCAGCTCATGGGAACAAGGGGCACGCCGACCCTCAGGCGAAGACCTCGGGGTCTGGGGAAGGACAGTCACTGCACCTGCACCTCAGGATGCTTCCCGCAAGTGCGGCTCCCTCTGTGCCTAGAGAGACACATTTCATTGGCTCCTCCCTCCTCCAGTCCCAGGTGGGATTTGATGTGGTGGATGGAGGTCTAGGAGTTTTGTCCAGTGGGTTAAGTGGGGGGTGAGGCAGCCGCACTCCTGAGTCCTGAGAAGAGGAAAGGTGTGGACTAGGCCCACGCTTTGTAGGAATCAGTGGAAAAGGGAATCTGATCAGTTACACTGATTATGATATTTATCAGAAATTTAAGAATTTCCCCGAAAGAATGTAGTAATGTCTGTGTGTGTGTGTACAGCACTATGTATTATTACTGCTATCACTGCTGATAATCCTCACTACAAACCAAGGGTGTGGTGTGGACCCCTTTAATTCCGGCACTTAGGAGGCTGAGGCAGGAGGATCACTACAAGTTCAAGGCCAGCCTGAATTACATCACCAGACCCTATCTCAAAAAACAAACAAAAAAATCTTCTAACAACTTCAGAGAAAAAAGGATAAAAAGCATACACGTGATTATTTTCCTAGTTGGCAAATAAGGAACAGAACTGATGTCATTCACTTAGAATGACATAGCTCAGAAGTCTCTACGTCCTGGGGTTACACATACCCCAGTTTAGTTGCTGAGATCTGGATCCTATGTTTCCCATCTACACTAGAAATCAGACTATGGAGAAAGAATAAAACCATTACAAATGGAGATCTGTGTCGGGAAGGCAACGCATGAAGAGTGAAGCCACTGGGAGGGAAAGAAGCTTAGACGGTCAGCCATTAGCCATAAGGAAGCTGCTGCATGATCCCGGCACTGTGGGAGGCTGAGGCAAGAGGACTGAGGTTTCAGCCCAGCCTGGGTAATTTAGTGAGACTCTGTCTCAAAATAAAACACTGAAAGAGAGGGGGATTGTGGCTCAGTCCTGGGGATTCAATCCCCAGTATGGTTAAATTATTGAATTCAAAATATAGGAATGCTTACTTATTTTATTCTTTAAAAAATTTTTTTGAGACAAGATCTTGCTTTGTAGTTCAGGCTGACCATGGAGCCCATGCTGGCCTCAAGCTTGAGACAATGAATGCTAGGACTGCAGGCATGAGCCACTATGTTTGGCTTTATTTTATTCATTTCTAATTGGGCAGTTGCATTTTGCTGATAAATAAAATAAACAAGTCTAATATGCTTGCTTTAACAGAAGGACTGAATTCCAGCCTGGACCAAGGATGTATCCCTGTGGCACCATGCTTGCCTCCAAAGTGCAAGGTCCTGAGTTTGATCTCTGGTACCAAAACAGAAGGGCTTCATCCTTTCCACAAAGGAGCTCTTTTTATCATTGGGGAAAGGGGGCTGGGGATGTAGCTTAGTGATACCACTGCCTGCCTCGCAAACACAAGGTCCTGAGTTCAATCCCCTGTACTGGAAAAACAAAAACCAAAACCTTTGGTTTATCTTCAAATTGTATAAATCTTTATGGCTGAGTGTGGTGGCTCATACTTGTAATCCCAGCACTCGGAAGGCAGAGGCAGGAGGACTGCTGTGAATTCAAGGCTCACCTGGGGTACATAGTGAGTTCAGGGCCAGCCTGAACTTCAAAGTGAGACCCCCAAAAAACCTCAACTGGGGGGGGGAAGATTCCCTGAACAATTTTCATTGTGTTTCCAGAATTTTTCTTCTTTGATAACTTAAGCACCTGTCTTCAGGTATTTTCTGTCATTTGCTGTTTGAACATGTCCTCTGCATTGTCAAGGTGTGCAGCTTGCTGCGCCGACCCCCACCCATTAAGGGGCTGCTCACCATGGCCAGAAGCTGCCACCCTTGGGGGCTGCGGAGGGATGGCAGGCTTCCGGGGCCCTTAGGTTGTGCAGCCCCTGAACAGACACTGCATTCAGGGTGAGGCTGATGGGACAAAAGGCCTGCGCCACACTGGCAGGACCAGGACGCAGGCCCTGGGCTGCGGCTGCATTGGAGCCATGTTGCATGCAGGTCCTCCACCAGCATGGACAGGGCACCACAGAGCGAGCTCTCCAGGGAGCGGGCCAAGCGCCCAGGGTGCTGTGGCCCTGTCCCCTGAAGACAGCAATGGCCCCAGGAGAGCTGGGGACATTCTGCTGGGAAGACGACAGCAGCTGTCAGAGCGGGAGTCCTTCTGGGGCAGGAAGGATGAGCAGGACTTTTCCACAGGAGGAGGAAGGAAGATTGTGGGGGTGACAGGAGGAATACTGATGGAGGAGGGCCGCAAGGCCAAGTGACCTGTCCATGGTGCGGCACTCCTCAAGCCTTGGGGTATGGCTCACTCTTTCCCACCTTGGAAATGTCCCCACCAAGTGAACAGTATGAAGTCACTGAATGTTATGACTTTGATCTCGATGTTCCCCCTGAAGCCTCATGTGCTCGGATGTGACCAGATCATGCTTGTGTGATATTGGATCATGCGTGTGTGTGATGTCAGATCATGCGTGTGATATTGGATCACACGTATGATATCAGCTCATACATGTATATCAGATCACATGTGTGATATCGGATCATGTGTGTGTGATATCCTTTCCTTGAAAATAATCCGTTTGGAAGCTAGAGATCAAACTGCCACCCCATCACCCTACCTTCGCCTCACCTGCCGTCATTATTCTCCTGCTCAGTGGCTACTCTATAAAGCAGGTAGGGCAGGGAGAGATCGATTAAGGCTGGCATTTTGATCTCTAGTTTTAGAGGCTGGTTGTTTTTCAGTTAAATCTTATTTGGGGAAAAACATAGTTCTAGATCAGTCTACTGACCTAGTGGCCCTGGAATGGTCCATCTCCCTCTTCCTCCATCGGCCCCACTCTGCTTCCTTCCTGCCAAGCCACTCTGTCCCTGTGCCTGCCAGCCCTACCTTGGAGGCAGCCAACTTTGGACCAAAACCTCTAGAAACTGTAAGATGAAGAATTCTCTCCTGTTAATTTGTGGATGTTGGGCATTTTGCATAACAATAAAATGACTAAAACACTGAATTTTTTTTTTTTTTGAGACAGAGTCTTGCTTTGTAGTTCAGGCTGCCCCTGAACTCACTAGGAAGCCCAGGCCAGTGTAGGCAACTCACAGCAACCCTCCTGCCTCTGCCTCCTGAGTGCTGGGATTACAGGTGTGAACCATCACGCCCGGCATTGTGATATGTGATACCAGGGATCGAACTCAGGACCTCGCACTTGTCAGGCAGATGCCAGAACCACTGAGCTAAATCCGTGGCCTGAGACACTGAATATGGAGTGAAAGAGAGGAGTGTTCTAACTAGCACAGCATCACAGCACTTCTTCAGGCCTGGGCAGCTTCCCACAAGCTTGTGTGTAGCCAAAGAAGCTCAGCAATCAAGATAAATCGTACTTCAGTGCAAAAGGTTTTTTTTAGTGCCATTAAAAAATACCAAAAAACTTAATCACAGCAGAATGAAAGACATGCTTAGTGACTTCACAGCAGATACAGATTTAAGAGAAAGAAGAAGAGTTCTAGAAAATGATGGAAACCATAAATGCCCAGCAAAGGGAAGAAGTAGAATCAACATACAAATGCAAAGAGATGTCAGGGAGATTAAAACCCCACTGGAAGTGTATGGAGCAGGATGAGCCAGTGTGAGGACAGAACTTCAGATACCAAATGCGGGGCTGCATTAGCAAGCACAAAAAGAAAGATTTCTTAACAGGAGCAAGGGGCCACGAGAAATCGATCCTGTAGCTGCAAATGCATGGACCTTGAGACTACACTCTTCAGTGGAATTAATCGGACACACATGTTTAAATATCACATTGTGTCTGTGACGTGAGAAGTTGAAAGTGGAAAAAAGGACTAAAATGTAAAATAGCTGTTGGGAAATGGAAAGAAAATGTTCAAGTGGGAAGACGAACAAGGGAGGATTGAGGGAGAAAGGAAGGAAGGGGGAAGAAGAAAAGTACAAATAGAAGGAAAAATGGAAACTAAGCTTTCATACATGGTGAAGATGGGGAAAAAGAGGTGGAATATATCATGTACAGGTGCAAATTCCATATGGTGTTATCACTGCGTATGCATAAAATGTACTGAAAAATACTTTGGTATTTAAAAAATGTAACAGCTCCTCGATGATGCAAAGAAGAATAACATAAGATTGATTGGAGTCCATGAAAAAGCAGGAGATAGTGCAAATGACATAAAAAACCCTGTTGACAAAAGTAATGACAGAAAGTTTCTCAAACAAAGAATTTGCCATACAGAAAGTGAGGCATATCAAAATCCAATTAGCTATGATTGGAAAAAAATCTACACATAAGCATATAATAGTTAAGATTCCAGAAATTCAACACAAGAACAAAATATTAAAAGCTGTTAGACAAAATAAATAAATAACCTACAAAAAAATGTCCATCAGGGCCAGGGATTTAGCTCAGTGGTTCCGGCACCTGTCTTGCAAGTGCAAGGACCCGGGTTCGATCCTCAGTAACCACATAATAATACTGGGTGTGGAGACTCACCCCAGTAGTAATCAGTACCACATACCACAGTGCCGGGTGTGGTGGCTCACGCCTGTAATCCCAGCACTGGGGAGGCAGAGGCAGGAGGATTGCTGTGATGTGAGTTTGAGGCTGAGCTCAGGGCCAGCCTGAACCACAAAGCAAGACCCTGTCTCAAAAAACTTAAAAAAGAAAAAACGTCCATCAGAATCACAGCAGGTTTCTCAACACAAACCCTCAATTCAAGGAGAGCTTGGAGTGAAGTATTTCGGGCTCTAAAGAAAAATGACCTCCAACCCAGATTGATGTATCCCGCAAAGCCATCCTTCAAAATTGGTGGAGAAATAAGATACCTCCATGACTAAGAACTCTTGATGAAATTAATGAATATCAAATACTACAAAGTGTTCTGGGGGGATATTCTAGAAAGAGATAAGAAGGATTACAACTCCAAGAACAACAACAGAGTGAATTCACCAGGCAAGGCAAGAAATTAAACAGAAGAGGAAAAGAGGATGACAACCACAGGAAAATAATATCATAGGGATGAGTCAATGCACATCAGTTATAGCCAGGAAAAGTGTTGCCTGGGTACAACCTTAGCACATGGGAGGCAGAGGCAGGAGGATCACTTTGAGTTTGA